>MKEJ01049084.1:0-10816 GCA_001753735.1 Embelia ribes | reverse complement strand
TGTATCCCTAATCAGGTTTTCCGATTTTCACAGTAAGGTACTGAGTCTTCTCTTTATTTTTCTCACTGTATGAAAAGTGCGACACAGTCCTGAAAAAGAAATAAAAATGACTCAATCCATAGTAAATGCAACTCACACAATAATATAAATTTCTCACTTAAAAACCACACTTTTAAATCCATAAAAAAAAAAAGTTCAACTTTTCACAAAAAGTCACTTTTAACTTGAACATATCAAATGTTATGCTAAATGCTCACTAATATGAAATAAGCACATATCAATAGAAATTTCATATTAATCTCACCCAACATGCTTTCATTCATTCATATTAATTCTAACACATAAAAATTGATATAAACATTACTTGCAAAGAAAGCAATTAAATAAACCCTAACCACACAATTAGGGACTCGCCCAAACTCACAAATATATTCCTATTTTGTAAGCTACTCGTACCTCACAATGCGCTAGAATGAGCCTCGCAAGCTCTCAGCTAAAACTCCCAAATTTCTCCAACTTGACCTCGAATTTTGATCTATCAAATGAAATCAACTTAAAGCAAATCTATGGACAAAAGTCGTCTACTAATCACAATGAGTAAGAAAAATAACTTTAATTTGATGTTCGGGCCTAGCACGAAAAACGAGGTATTGAGAAAGAACGAGATAGGAAGATAAACTTACGTCAAAACAGAGCTTAGGTGATGATGTCCGAATATGTAAAATACCGAGCATCCAAGCTAGGGAACTAGATGAAAAATGAGCTCTAAGGTGAGCTAAAACCCCACCTCCATTCGCGACTCTCCCTCTTTGTTTTGTTATGCCTACTGGAAAATGGGTAAAAAACACACTCCACATGATACAAGTCTGAAAAGTGATTTTGGCCCCACTCGCTACTGCCATTCGAACCATATGTGGTCACCATTCAAACGGCTCTGCCGTTTGAATGTCAGAAGCTCACCGTTCAAATGGCTTCACCGAAGTCAGAACAAAACTAGAAAAACTACAGAATCTGGTGTAGTTTTTAACAACCAAAACAACTCAAATCTTACCCAAA
Organism: Embelia ribes; assembly: GCA_001753735.1. Taxonomy (NCBI): domain Eukaryota; kingdom Viridiplantae; phylum Streptophyta; class Magnoliopsida; order Ericales; family Primulaceae; genus Embelia; species Embelia ribes. Next base: position 9,760 of record MKEJ01049084.1, on the reverse strand, counting down.
CAACTCGCCTTGATGGCAACACTCACTTCAAAGTAACTCAAATTCCTCACAGTCAAACAATAATTCACCAAAACTCACAACTCACAAAGCTTACGAAAAGCAATCCAACGATATTGTATAACACATTAAGTAAATGTAATGTATAACTCACAACCCACAAATGTGCATCTAAATGCGAATAATAATCTCCCTATAATTATATCACATACACAATTACAATGTTATAAACATTAATAATATTGTTATAAATGCGAAAAGTTTATTCAAAATTTTCGAGACGTTACCTATTTATACGGATTGTCAACTAGTAATTTTATCTCAATAAATATATATTATAATCTGTATATTAATTACTTATGTCAATGAATATATATATTAGAAAGACTTTGGCTTAGTTTACGTATATCACTTATGTAAGCAGCAATGATGTAGGCAGTATTGACATAACAATAGAATTGTTTTTTCGAAGAAAAATTGTAGCTACTCATTCATAGCTATAGTCTAAAGAATACAAATTGTGTTTAAATAGAAAAAAAATAAAGAGAAACTTGGAATTTTTTTTTTTTTTTTTTGGGTGGTCGGTGGACGGGAAGGAATGGTCAAATGTATGTAGTTCATGTTTCAAAGTTTTTTTATTATTATTAAATACAGGAAAAAGGCAACTATATAAATAAATATGTCAAGAAAAATATGACTTGGCTTTTTGCGTGGTTGGTTCCAATCAGAATGACAGAAATGGTCCAATTAATGCATAATTCCAATGTTGAAAAAACGAAAAGGCAAAAGCACATATATATAAATGGAATAAAACTAAAGGAAATGACAATATAATATAGGTTAAATATATGCAATGAGAATGTAATAATTGTGTATGTACAATTTTTTAGTTGAGTTTCGCTGACAGTCCAACTAAATACTTTGATCTTTATATATAATTAATCAATTACTACTTCATAATGGGGTTTATTTAGTGGTTTTGTAACCTAAATGAAAATGGTTATCTGCAAAATTTTCTCCATGTGAAGAAAGGGATAAAATTACTAATTGACAAGGACCACCTATATTTTGAAATAGTTAATAAAAAATCTGTATGTGGCCCATCATGTAATTATTAAAAAAATACGACAGTAATTGATTAAAAACATGTTCCGAATAGCGATGAATCACTCGTGTCTGTTCTTAAATCGTAACGAAAGCAAATAATAATTTGGCTCAATGTAAGAATACGATAATCAACTACAAGCATAAATAAATAATGATATGTAAAAAATACCAAAATTTAAATTGGGAAAAACCTTTCTAAACCGAGAGTGAAAACCTTACAGGGATACACATCCACAAAATCAATCCACTAACCAATAGAAAAAATACAACTAAAACTATCTCATGTATACACGAGGGATATCAATCAGATGGATACAAGAGTATATAATATAATCACAAAAATAAAGTAATAGAAAATACCCAAAGTAAAACCTTGATATCCAACAGAATTCCAAAAACAACGGTCAATTTTTCAATCACCAATAATTTCTACAGTCGATTCCCAAAAATAAAATTTATCTTCATAAGCTTTTACTCTCAAATTTTCCAATTTTTTTTTTTATTTTAATATAATTAAAATTTTAAAACATTTATATTTTTGTGCAAATTATAAGCGTCAAACTCACAAAAGGTGCCGGGGCTATTCGGTCTTTTATGTGCAGCGTGAGACAGAACAGAAACAAAGGCTTTTAATTAAAGTCTTAACCAAAACATTACACCATGGTCCCTATAGTTTTTCCAAGCCAACAAAAGTGAAATATTAAATCAAACTTACATAATAAATTTTTTTAACTTTTAATTAAGAATTCAAACTCCAAAGTTGGACAAATAATCCTTTCTACTTGGAGACACATCCAACAGAACCCCTATATTTTGATTCTAATATTTTATTTTATTTTAGTAAATATGTAGAAAATATAAGTAATTTTTTGAGTTTTAAAGTACGAGCAAAACAATAATCTTTCAGCAACGAATATTGAGATAAATTTCCTTTTAATATTAAAAACTTTAGCTAAATTCTCATTTCTAATTACTTAAAAATAATATTTTGAATCAATCACTGTAATCGAAAGGATTTTTAGACATCATTTAATGAATTAAAGTTCCAATTATCACACGGGAAAAATAAAAACCAAAGAATGATAGGCAATAGACAATATCTTTTTGTAGAAACTGATTCACCACGTCCCTCTAGATTGTGTTTTCTTCGTAAAAGACGAAAATCATGAAAACAATGTAAAATCAATAATATTTGTAGTCAATTCACCATGCATATGTTCACATAATGAATAGGGGAGGCCCTAATATTTGTATATTTGTGACTTTAAAAAATTTTGTAGTATTAGCATATAAATAATATTATTATTTATTTTTTAACAAAAAGATAGAATTGACATCTGATTGGAAAAATATGTCACATTCAAAGAAGTGAAGCGTAAATACAATTAGTTAGTAAAATAGCAAAGCTGTGATTAAAATAATTTCCCTTATTCTCGACCACGTAACAAAACTTAATTGTGAAGGCGCAACTAAATAGTATATATATTGCTAATGAATAACAATATTGTTGCTAAATATCTCTCTTTTTTTTTTTCATTTTCTTTTTTCGTACTTCATATGATAAAGTAGATTTATCATGAATTTAGCACATTTCAATTAAAACTGAGTGACTCACAAATAGTTCCGTGCATGACAAGCTTTCGGAAAGCAATGTGAAATATGAAGCAAAGGCAAAGATGCCATTCAAAACAATATTAATATCAATAATAAGTATGATGGTGACCCAATTAAAGCTTAATTATTAAAGATAAAAACTTGTAGAAACTAAAATCACACGTGCATTTTAGAATGGATGGTTCTTTATGATTAAGGTGCTTTTTGAGCTTCACCTAAAATTATTTTCCTGCTAAAAGAACATATGTGAATTAGCTCTAACAAAAAAGTTTATGGGGACTTAAGTCCCTAAACTATAAGGCATGTCCCACTTTTGTCAGCTTATTTTGAAATTATGCACTTTTAGTCCCCCTAACGATACATATTGTGTATTTTTTGTCTCTCAACCTAATTGTGTTACATTTTTCCGTTAAATGTGAGTATGATATATAATTTGCAAATAATTTCTTAATTGTTTTGGAATCAAGCATTTCACTAACATTCTTTACTCTGTAAGTAGAAAACAACAAAATAACAGATCAAATTCAAAATTCAATATTTAAAAGCAAAAATATTTAAGAGAAGTCCAAAAAATATGTCATGTACCATTGACCAATACTAATATTTTAAGGGTATAAACCTTTTCTATACCTAAGTGGCAGGAAAAATCTCAGTTGGTGAAATTGACAAATGTGACCAAAAATATGAAATATTAGATCTTATTTCCCAATTGGACTTGATCCACAGTAGGGGGTCAAAGTGAAAGGAAAAAAAAACTATGAAAAATACTAAAATACCATTAGACTTAAGGGATATTATGAGTGGGTTAGAATAGGGACCAAAAGTACAAACTATGTAATTTTCAAGGACTAAAAATGCATATAGTTTGGGACTGTAAGAACAAAAAAATCTAAGTATGATGGCAAAAGTGGGACAACAATATAGTGTTGGGGCTAAAAATGAAATTAACCCTTAAATTTATTTTATATTTTTTCCATTTATTTATCGCACTATATATGTAAAAATATATCCATAAATTACTTTTATTAATTAATTAATGAAACAAGCCGAGATCTTAGTGAGTCGGGTTGTTCAAGTTCAATTCATTTACTAAGAAAGCCTTTTAATTTTTCTCGTTCATAAATGAAAAAGTTGAAGCCGAATCTCTCAATTGGTCGAGTGAGAATGTACACGTGAAAAAGCCCGCTCATTAGCAGCCCTTTTGGGCATCTAGTAAAGCTAATTCTTTGCCAAATGGTAGACCTCAAAGACAATTGGACATTTACCCAGATAATAAACTCCTAAATAATATTTAACCTTGTAGGAGTAAAATATTATATAGTGTTGGCTTGTTGTTTACATGTCATTCGATTATAATATTTGTTTTATATTTATTTTTTTTTTAAATTAATATTAGTGGTGTTTAAAATCCTATTTAGGATTTCAATAAGCTAGTGTCGTGTACGTCTTCATTACAACTTGTGAGTCACGAAGTTATCCCTTTGGGAAAAAAACAACTCTAGAAAGAAGAGTAAGACTGCGTACATTGAATATTTTCCACATTCCGCATTAGAGAAACTTTGTGCACTAAAATATCGACTTCTATATGCACATGAGGAGAAGAAGGAGAACGTTATAAATATATATAAACCAAGGATAATATTGGCGGTCCCAAACAATTGTGAAGAATAATTATATAAATTTTAAAGTTTTGTACCACGCCCACTAGTGCTTCTGATAAATTCCCCAAGAGCGATCACGTCAAATAAGTTGTTCAAAGATTTGAAAGACCCACTAATGTTCCTGCTTGCGTTCTACATATTTCAAAACCCTTGAACAAAAAAACAAAACAACAAAAAACAACAAAAAAAAAAAGGAGTTGAAATTTGGAATGAGTTCAAAATCTAGTTAAATACCCACCATCATGGTTGACTTGTATTTGGAGATTGTGGTAGCTTAAGAAATAAGCTTACAACTTTGTTCTGATCGTAAAACTTTTTTGACTTGAATGAATACAACGTTTTGTCCACTCAACTTCTTTCTTAACCATAATCCTAACGAAGAGCGATTGTGTTAATCACGTGTCGGAACTGTATGATTTTTGGCCAGATTCTAGGCAACCCATGCCACGACAAATTTTGACCATTCATTTTTAAATCAAAAGTTAAAATTAAATAAATTTTTTTCATTTAAATTTTATGTGACATTTGATTTCATCCACTAATTTGAAAATTAATGGCGTAAATTTTCCAGATACCACTTTGCGTTTTTAGTACTAACATAAAGGCATCAAGCTAGTGATTTTGGATGACATGGAAAATACAATGCTAAAGTTTCCCAGTGCAGTTAATAAACAAATAAATCATTTCATTTAAATTTATGCTAAAAACTAAACAACCAAACATCATCTATATATTTAAAGCCAAAAAGCTAAAAATTGCCAAATACCCCTATCAAGCAGCCTCCCCACTTTGGAATTTTAGTATTAACATAAAGGTATCAAGCTAGTGATTATGGGTGCATGGAATACAATGCTAAAGTTTCTGGGTATGGCTATTAAGTCATTTCATTTAAGTTCAGGCTATAAACTGAACAACCAAACATCATTCAAATTTAAAGCAAAAAACCTAAAAATCTAGATCTTGTAAGTTGCAACCAAACAATTCCTAATTTATAAGTCATTATTCACTACTAGAGATTGGTGATTCAGTTTGGACAAACTGGGATGCAAAATAGAAATTATGCCGGCTGGGAAGTAAAAAAGAAACCTATGTTGGTCAACATCTTCAAGCCCGATCCGTCGACGCATATACACTTTTTTCCCTCTGCATCTTTTTCCACCAACACATTGATATAGACTACTAGGTTCCACTTTCACCTTGATTTCCCAATTCAAAAATAATTTTAGAAATAAAAAATTTAAATAAATCTTAAAGAAAATGAGGTTTGAACGTTGTAGATAAGCCAAATAGCTACCAAATTAAAAATTAGCTTGACAAGATAATTAATTCATGTCAATATAATATATTTTTTGTCCACTAAGAAAAAATAGAAAGTTGAAAGGCTACTTGGCTGGGGTGCTAAGTAGTTCCTACTCGATAAATATGGATTATTGATTAGATTAAATGTAAGAGTATCACATAAAATTTAAAATGAAAAAAAATTATTTAATTTCAATCGTTGATTTAAAAATGAATGGTACAGATTTGTTGGTCAGGGGCTGCTCAACACCTCGTGCAGTCCCCTTGGTCCAGGAAAACCAACTTTGTATAACCGATACAATTGAAACATAGGATTTGTTTGATTGCAACTTTCAAGCAAATAAGTTAACTTATTTCTATCTAAGAGAAAAGCTAGATGCATCTAATTTAAAACTTTCATTTTATTTAGGCTAAAATAACAAATAAGCTCAGCTTATACTAGCTTATAAACTAAAAAGCTGATAAGCTGAAGTGTATAAGCTGCAACCAAATAAGCCCATAGTTGTACATTTGGTACGTATATGTGATGCACATGTGACGCCACGTATACTAAGAATGTGCACCGAATGAACGATCACAGCTGCAAATAGCGTTACCTTGAAGTTAAAGTTCACTTCCGAACAATGAAAAAAAATCAGGATTTTTTGGTTGAAACTCTTAATTAAAAAAAAGGTTGTTTTTCAAAAATTTTTAAATAAAGACCATTCTAGTTTAAAGAAGCAATTATTTGGGCAAAAAGAAAGAAGAAATTGCATATTAAAAGCTAAAAAATTAAGTGCAATAGCTGCATTGAAGAAGTTTTAATTTAAGAATTGTTAAAGGAGAAAATAAAAGATGAGTAGAAGCCAGTAAAGTTAATGTTTGGATGACAAATGAAAATTTTGTCTCCATTTGTTTCTATGACTATGACGAACAGGATGGTCGAACTTTGCTTCTACAGGCTTGTTTAGTTGTAATTTTTAAGTTTCAGTTTATTTATATATTTACTTAAAAATTGGACTATATCTAATTGTTCAGTTTTTAACTTGGGTTTATTTGCTATTTTGACTTATATAAGCTGAAAGGTTTAAATTAAATACATTTATTTTTTTAATAACAGAAATAAGTTTAGTTTATTTTCTTAAAAGTTACAACCAAACGAACTTAGAGCTGTGATAGTTCAAATTGGTGCTAGAAAGATTTTAAACAATTACATGGCGCCCTATGGTCCCTAAGTAGTTTCTTCCCCGAGCTTTTGTGGCATGTGTACAAGTATTAATATTGTCATAATGTTAAACTTATTCGATGTTAAGTGATTGAGCAATCACAACTATTCATTACACTCACTACATAAATGGCTGAAATCATATTTGTCGCAATCGTTACTACATTGCATCGGTTGGTATCGATATGTGAAATGCTTACAAGTATTGATTGCATGATCACTTAAAAGTTAGAAGCTTGTCTATACTCAGAGAATAATAATCTGAATTAATGTCAAGCTTATAGTTTGTGTTTGCGAGGAGTGTGTTTTGAAGCAATTTTACAAGCGAAGCCAATAAGGAATTTATTTATTGAAATTAATATAGATTATCGATTCTGTCAATTTTTGGGATTAATTTTAAAAACAAAGCCACTAAAGCACTTTTTTTTTAAAAAAGTATTTTTGTAAATAATGTTTTTAAGTATTATAGGTGTGTCTAGTAGAATTGCGAAAATTCGTATTATGAGTAGTCAAAAGTTGTTAGTAGTAATGTAAAGTAAGAAAACAAAATATATTTCTCTAAAAAATATCAAAATTTATATTTTTACCAATTATACTTTAATATCTCGAAAATATAAATAGGTTTTACTTTTTATTGTTGTATAAGATATACATTTTTATTTTTAAGTATAAAATACAATTAAGGCATGCCAAGCAAGCCCAATTGAAGAAGTGCTCTTTAAGTCGATAAAAAGCCTGTTTCACAAATATGAAAAAATGGAGGAAAATATTATCCTCGTGCAATTTTGGGGCTGGAAAATTATATGGTCAGAAAATAATGTCGCATGCAAAAAACTAGTGGCTTATTTTGGCAACCATATTTAGTGGATCTGATAACTTTCCAAATCTGTACTTATTTATGGATAGAACTTTTTTGACACGTCGCTTCATCTCTTATCCTCTTTTCCATTGGTGAAAGAACCGAAGGGTTCCTCTTCTTTTTTCTTCACAATGATATTGTCCAAGGATTAAACAAAAAGAAATTTTCAAGTTAAATTAAGGTAAAATAATCCTGAAAATGGTCAACTTTAAAAAATCTCATGATAAGCGAAAGAGCAATATATGCATAACATATTACCCAAATATGGCTCTCTATTTGCAATAGAAGTTTTGTTTCCGAAAGCGATATACTCCATTTGTCCCCAAAAATTTAGCACAATTTTAAAATTGAAATATCAAAAAATAATATATTTTTATTTTCGGACATGCAATTATTACAAAATAAAATTGATGGCAATTATTATCCTTCATAATTATTAAATATAAATACAAGTCATAGATTAATTGGGGAAAACTTGATCACTTATCTTCAATTTAAAGCCTAAGTTTGAAATTGCTTAAAATTATGTACAAAATTAAATCATCCAATTATTCTTTGATAAAACGAATACTTCCTCCGTTTCATATTTGTTGCCTCTATAGAAAAATAAAGTTGTAACTATTAATTTTTTTTTCAATTTTAACCTTATTAGTTACTCAATACATTAATTAAGTTTGAATATTTAATAAACGATAATATAATAAATTAATATTATTGAATTATATTGACAACATCATTTAATAAATTTTTTAATTCTTGCTCCCAACCCTAAAATATCACTTATTTTGAAACGGTGATGGTATAATTGAGCAAGTACTGCACACTTTTCAAGAGAATACACCATGAATCCACCGTCTCACTGGAAGACAAAAAAATTCTCCCTTAAAATGCAAAGTTGCCTAAATATCATTACCATCCAATCCCACAAAGTAATTCCATTTTCCTTAGATACTCTTCATAATGCCTGGCTCTTCAAAGTGGCAGATGAAGCATGTTGACAATAGAATTTTATATTTTCTTACCCATTTTTAAAACTCTAATTTCATTAATTATTAGAACTTAAAAAGTATTTTTATTTCCAAAAAAAATATAGTTTTATTTATTTTTTCACATATTTTCACGTCGTCAACTTACTGTTACATAACTAATGGTGTTAATCTCTTAGAGTGAAAGATCATATTAGTTTAATATGAGAAACTGGATGGCTTAAATAATAGAAATCAAAGTGAAGGCATGAAATTGAAGATTGAGACAACATTGAAGGTATTGCAATGAGAGATAGCTAGCTTCTCCTTCTTCAAAATGAAATATGAACTATGTTCATATTATTGGTTTGAGAAGCACATTGAATAGGTAGGTGTAAATATAAATCTAACTTTAATCTATAACTGTGAAACTCAGGAAAGATTTTTTCTTTTTCTATTTAAATAATATCATTTTATTAACCATAAAATTATATTAACTTTTTACCTACTTAAATACTAGAAAAAGATAAGTAATTTGTTACATTGAAATCATTAAAGCATTAACTAACTTACTTTACTACACATTGTAACGTCCCGGGAATTCTGAGTAAATTTTTCGTTTTTAAATAAGTAATATTATTATTTACTTAGCATTGGCATATTATATTAGTGAAAAATATGGCATAAGTGTTGAGGTGTTGATGTCATTGTATTGTTACGAGACGTTGCATATTAAGGTTGTTAGCACGTATACTATAGTACTAGTATAACGTGCCATATGTTGTAGATACGTAAAAGGATATCATGATTTGTTGAAAGGAATGCCAGAGTTGGATATCGTTGTGGAGGGTTTCGGAGGTTTGTTGTTGGTTAAGATTTTGTTCTGGCCCTAAGTGCTGGTACACTAAAAGTACCAGTACCCAGATATTCAATACCGGTCCACAAACTCTTTTATTTGATTCAGAACTTACTAGAAGTTGGTACATGGGGTGGTATACCGGTACACAGTGGGTATCGGTACACCAAGCCACTATACTGGTACACCCAGTCAATG
>MKEJ01049080.1:0-10343 GCA_001753735.1 Embelia ribes | reverse complement strand
ATCCATTTTGATCCGCAATAAGCTATCAAAACCGCAGATCAAGCGTTTCAAAGTCAAAAATCATCGATTCTTTAACAATACGAAGAACTCAAAGAACATCAGGCAGATTCAAAATCAAGTGCGAAGCCTTTGGATCAGGTGTTCTTCAACAAAATCCAGCTAGACTCGCAACAAGCTCTTGAAGCAACAGATCAAACATTTAAGGAGAAGAATCAAAGGATTACATTTCTTGTAATTAACAATTACAGAGGATTGTACTCGATTAAATTCAAATCAATAAAATTATATTTTTTTTCAATTTTCCTGTCTTATTTATTTAGACAAGGGATTTTGTGCAGTTACAATAATCTTATAAGATTTCTATAAATCTTGCAAATGAGTGGTGTATAAATCCCTAATGTAAAACCGATTTAGGTAGAACCCTTAAGTCTGCTCGTATACAATTTGAGTAATACCCACAAGTATATTTGTATATGGTTTGAGTGATACCTGCAAGCATACTCGTAGACAGTTGGATAACACTCATAAACTATTCAGTGTAAACGATTTAATAACACCCTCAAACTATTTAGTGACATGGTCCAATTAACACTCATGAATATTAGCCATCTTGTAACTTTGGTGATTAAAGTTATAAGGGAACCCAAAATGGAGCCCTGAAGACTAGGCGTAAAAGATCACATTGAATCTTTTTTCGAACTACTGTAAAAATTTTGTGTATTATGTTACTCTTTATTTTTTTTATCTACCACATTTTATACTTTATTACTAGATATAATTACATAAATTTTAGAAACAAAAACATATAGGGAATCAATCTTAAATTAGTAATTTTATGAGAAAACCAATTTAAAACCTCCCCATGGTTTGCTATTTGAGCTAACATTAGTGTTCTAAGATCGTTGCAGATTGCTATATTCTCTAATTTTGAAAATATAAGCATTTGAATACTAGCAAAAAATTAGCATTAACGTAAGGGCTATGGGTGCCTCATTTTAAGCTATATAAGTACCTATATCTTTCTTGATAAAACTATAGGGATCACTTATGTAATTGACCCGATTTCTAATTATTGAAATAGTTTTGTTTGATTTAAATGTTGTCCGTGGATAGAAAGAAGGTTAGAACAAGTGTTTAATAAGATCATGTTGAAATCTTGAACTTATGGACCAACAAATTATGTTCAAAAATATTAAATAAAAATTCTAAACATTGTGTGTAGATTTTTCCATAAAAACATTTCTACTTTTTTTATAAACATTTTTATCCAAAATATATTTGCTTTGATATTAAATGGTAGGTTTCAAATTGGAGGTTAGAGTCCTAAGTCTAATATGATTAAAGTCTAAAGATAGTTTCATTATTGAAAGGGACAAAAAAAAAAAAAAAACTATTGGGAAGTTAATGGTTGTAAGTCTTTATTTATTTGTTCTTACTTCGTACAAAACAAAAGTGAGAAATATTCCATTATAATAATTGATACTACTCATGTACACAAACAATGGCTTAATTTTTCATTAGGCATCTAAAATTATTGCTCATTATTTACTTTGAATATATTCAATCATTATAAAACTAAATATATTAATAATATTGCCTCTTGTAATTATTACTAAATATACTAAGACTAAACTTTGTAGCATTATATTTGACATTTCATATGTCATTTAAAATTAAAAAGTTGATTTTTTATTTTTCAAATATGCCAATCAAAATGAAAAAATTGTTTAAGTATGGAGGGATTAAGTTATCTTAATAAAAATTGGATGATTATATTTTTACCACGAAAATGTCTATAAGCATCACTTACAAATTGATTAAATTTGTATTACTTACACCACTAAAATATATTAAAGGCACCACAAATTAATTATTTCTTAAAAAAATGAGAAGTTACATAATTATCCTTCACATAAAAAACAAACTTAATATAGTTTTTTTTCATTTTAACATCATCTTTCTCTCTATCTCTCTCTTCCCTCCTTATTCTCAACCTCTACCACGCCACCGCATAACCGTGCTACCACTCTCACCGCCACACATCGCACACTCCAACCTCCAGTAGTATCTTGCCACCCTCAACGCCACGCCATCCCAACCACCACACAAAACCCCACCTCATACCATAATCATAAAATATGAACTTCTCACAAGGTAAATTCAAAAAATATATAAATAAATATCTCCAGTGACATTCAATAGCCAGAAAGTTGAATGCCTTTAGTAACATTTGATAGCCAGGAAGTTGAATGTCTCCAGTGACATTCGATGGCCAGAATTGGAATTGTGGTCCTGATTTTTTGAAACTTACATTCCATATCCAAAATCACGAATGTCTTTAGTGATATTCAACCCCCAGGTCGCGAATGTGGTTATGAGAACACTGACTTTTTGAAACTTACATTCAATTTCCAAAGTCATGAATATCTTTAGTAACATTCGTCCCCTAGGTTGCGAATGTGATGAGACTCATTCTATCTCTAAATGAATGAATGTATAACGTTGATATTGAAAATTAGGGTGTATCAAAATGTGTTAATACCGTAGAGAGATGGATCTATTGATATTTAAATATACTCTAATCTTGTCCAATATTAATAATATACAAATATTATTTTTTTTTTTTTATAAAAAATGAGTATAATAATTGGATTGGAATTTGATTTTTGGGTTTTGTGGAGATGGAGAAGGTAGAAGATGATGATGAGATATTTGATATTTAAGATTAAGTTTAAAATGATGAATATTAATAGAGAATAATAGATGAAATAGATGAAGGTGAAGAGTGAGTTGTTAAAGATAAGGAGGGTTGAAGATGAAGATGGTGAATATTATGAAGATGCAGTGATTGGAGGGAAAATGACATTTTTATTAATTGTCATTGTACTGCTCAAACACTTTTATGGTGCCAATGGGAAAAAAAATTATCCATTTCATTTGTGGTGCCATTGAATTAAAATAAATTTTAATAGCGTGATACCCGAAATAAAATGGTATCTATAACTATTTTCATGGTATAAATAGAATCACTCGAAAAGTTATGTTTGACATTCCTATTATCATTAATCCCTTCATTTATGGAAGGGATACTTTTTTTTTTCTTTTTTTCCATACTAATATATAGGATATTTTATTTATAAGAAATTAAGATAAGAATCAATTTTACTAAAATTTTCCTATTTAGTGGCATGTTTTTTTTACATTTCCAATAAAATATATATTTTTTATTTCATAAGGATATTTTAGAAAAAATAGTGATAAATCGATTTCTTTATCTTCATTATCAAGGGAAAGTAAAACCCAAATCATATGTCGGGAACAGGGAAGTAATCCACTCGTGTCAAAATAAGTATTGTTATTGAGATTTTTTATTATTTCAAATTACCCCTTGAGGTATTGGAAATATAATTCATTTGTTACATTTGTCCTAATTTTATCGAAGCTATCCAACTAAATTTTCAACCACTCCACATAAATAAAATATTTAAATAGAGGAAATTTGGTAAAATGTATTTTTATTTTTTTTTCCAAAATTAAAATCATTTAATAATTTTTTAAATTCATATAATAAACGACACTTATTGTAAAATGGGAGGTATAAAATGTTTTTGTGGAAGTTAAAAGATTTCAATAACTAATGCCTTCTTTGTGCAGGAGAGTGTAAGAGACTGAGAGAGGAAATGAGAAAGAGTGTAAACATAACTAATTAATGTCCCCTTTGCAAAATACAGGTTTTTCTATCGGAGATGATTTCTATTCGAGTTTGCCAGCCCCTTTCTTTTTTCAACCAAATAATTGAACCAGCCAGTTTAAAAAAAACTAGTTCTTCGAAATACGTAGGTTGAATCGGCAGGTCCAACAGTATTAACAAATGCACCGATTTTCTTTTACTACTGGTTAATAGGTACAGACTGTCCTTGAAGCTAATCGATTCCAAGTTAACCGGCCTGGAGCCTTGAGCAATATTAATCAGGAACATAGCTACCGGAGTGAAAAATATAAGCGGAAAATGTAATGGGAAACAAAAGCTGCTTTAAAAATATAGAAAATAAAGAAAAGTCGCCTTTATTGAAATTTTTTGCAAATTATTATTTTTCCCCACCATGCAGATCGGCCCAACTCAACTGGTCCTTAATTTATGCTTCTCTTTTCGGGCCCAAATTTATACAGGAGATTGGTCTAGTTTTTTTACAAAAGTGGGCCATATATTTATGGGTTCTCATCTGATTCGAAAAGGATAATTGATATTTTGGACGTAACATATATGTTTCGTTTATATGAATTTGTGTTAATAATCGCTCAAACTGTTTAAACGGTTTGAACCAAACTGAATCAAAATGTGGTTAGGCTTGTTCGACAAATTATCAAACTGAACATGAATGGCTTAATTGTCGGTTTTACAGATAAACCGAACCGAACTGCCAGTATTTTGAATCATAAAATAATAAATATATGTTCACAATAAATAAGTAATATATGTACATAAATGAAATGAAAAACTAATGATCAATAACTAAATCGGTGATACTTTCCGATTGGGTTCCTGTGAAGTCAGTTGCACTAAAGGCATTGGGTGCCGTTCGGAACAGCCTGTAAGGTAATGAGAACATTGGTATGCTGTAAGGGCCATTAGTTTTGTTCTCTCGAATTTCACTCATTGTACATGCGCCCTTCCCGCGGCTCTTATTTGCTTCGCTATAAATCTAGTTTCTAATTCATAATCGAGCAGCTCTCAATCTTTTACATTGTTTTTCAGTAACTTGATATGCACCATAAATATTATATACAAACATAATACATAAATATCCTACATGCTATGTTAAAGGCTCCAAAGAATTTATGGAGAGAATAGGAGAGAATGAGTAATCATAATGACTTGTTTTCGTTCTGTTTGTTTTATTACATGATTATTTTTACTATTATATTGAAAATACATATTATTGTTTTCAATTTACTTGAGAACTTGAGATTATTCTTATGCACTAAGTTAACAAATACTATCATTATTGAAAATACATATTATGAACTTGAGATTATTTTTACTATTATATTGAAAATACATATTATTGTTTTCAATTTACTTGAGAACTTGAGATTATTCTTATGCACTAAGTTAACAAATACTATCATTATGCCAAGCAAAGCTTTTGCTCCACATAACCGTATTAAAGTAAAGACCAAAGGTGAAATATATCAATTATATCAATTTATTTCAATTGCAATACCTTCAGTTTTTTATTCACCAGCAAAATTTCTGGCAAAATTTTTGAAATGTCCAAATCGAACCGCTAAGTATTGTTTTAATTCAATTTTATTTTCAAAATACTAAGTCAAATCGAATGCTCATTAGTCATTGGTTTGGTTTTTATTTTTAATCTCAAACCTCCCAAACAAACGCGAAGACCCCTAATTTCCCATATTTAATTTCCTTCATTAATTTCTTATGCTAATCTTGAATAAATAGTTGCTTTTTAGGGAAACATTTTAAAAAGCATTTTAAATTTTACTCAAACAATAGTATATGCATAATTGTCAATGTATTCTATTCTCTAATTTGGAGCAAGGGAATCTTTCATGTTTGACGATGTTTATAATACCTAACATGTCACTTTCTTCACCTATAATTGTAAGCTAACTAAGAATTAGAAGATTTCAATTTTGTGAAATACAGTAGTTTCAAGTTGGGGTGGCAATAGTGTTAAGCTTCTAATTTTACTCCGACTGAGCTTGTAAATGAAAAGAGTCGACTTCGATTATTTTGATATTTTCGATTTAAATTTTGAGTCTAGTTTGAGTTTGGGGTACTCCAATTTTAAGCTCATGAGTAGTTAAAATTAAAACTTACCTTAATTTAAATAAAATATTTTCTCGTTAAGAGTGAGTCTGACCAGCGGTTATGAAGTAAATAATTAAGTTCTAACCATTGTTCCAAATCTATCTTTGGCATTAACTTAATATATTAAATTAAGTGCAAATACATTAATAGCATCTATTATTATATATCGAGAATGGATTTAGTTGACTTGCAGTATTTGATTCCTCTAATCGAATCGATTCTTTGGAACTTGAGTTTAGATCGAGCGTGAATAAAGATTTAACAGAACGAGTCATACTTAATGAGACCAATATTCGGCTACCTATTTTGTAAGAACAATATCTCATTCCACCGACCCTCTTTGCTTATCACGAGTATCACCAAAAATTATATTTCTCCAGGTATATTATCTTTGTCAAAGTACTATTAGTTTATCATCAGGAGGATGGAAGAAGAGGTCAAGTGTGAACATGAGAGGACGTGTGTTTTTTTCTCTTGTCAACCACATTTGAATTGTTTGGTGAATTATTAATTATAATTAATATAATTTTTGGCTTTGTAACCAATTAACTACTTTAGATATACGGATTTAATAAAGCTTGGATAGTGATTGTCAATTCAACTACATCGACATACAGAATATAGCGAAGTAATTGATTTAATATTCAATCATGGGTCTAACTCCAATTAGGTTTATCATATCATATTGTGTTTCATTTCTCTAATTATTGTTGGACGGTTGGATATATGCCTAACTAAAATGTATGCTTAATCAAATCATATTGTGTTTCTTTTCTCTAATTATTGTTGGACGGTTGGATATATGCCTAACTAAAATGTATGCTTATCAACTCATGATATTGACTTGGGACTTTACCTCCTTTAAGTATTATTTTCAAACAAACACCAGATTATTTTCAAATGAAAAAAAAAAACAGGGAAAAATAGAATATGTGAGGGTTGAATGACATATAAAATTATAAAAGATATCAAATCTCAATTATACGAGCAGCCAAAATTATTAAAATTTCTAATACTAATATAAAATATTATTTTAATTTTTAAATATCAAACTTTTTTTTTTACTTTTTAGTGCAACCAGTTTTCAGGTAAATTATAACGTAATCGCAGAAATGAATTAAAATCTAACATATAAGTAAAAGAAAACTACAAATTCAGAGCCCTAATCAGCTTGAAGAAATACAGTTGGGTGTTGGGTAAAAAGCAAATAACTATTATCTTTTATAAGTCACTTTCAATTTGTTAGCTAGTAATTTTAATTTTTGTAATTTAGTTCATGTGTTATTTAACTCTTTCAATTGATCACCAACAAATTATTTAATTTTCTCATAAGCACCACTTCCACTTATCTAGCTAAAATTACTAGCTGATAATTGCTCATCTTACTCTCGTGAATTTAATCATGATTCGAATTTAAATATATCTCACGGTCACAAAGACTTCAAAAATAAACTCAAGAGTATGAGTTAGTGTTTCATGAGTTTTGGTAATTATAGCTGTTGATACAATTAAATTTATATATAACTAGAATATTGCCTGTATGACGCACAGGTTGCATGCATAATTGAAGAGTAGGTCTTCGGTTTGGGATCATATACGAACTCCCAAAGATGAATAGTTCAATTCCAAAAACTGAGTTGTCTTTCCCCGAGTTTCAATCTTCCAGTTTACCTCTTCCACTTGAGGCTGACTCCAGCTATTAGAAGGGATTCTCCAGAACTTGTTTCGATACCTAAAAGCATAGGTAGGGGGTTGCTCACAAACTCTTTGATACTTAAGTAAGATAGGGTTCGGTTAAAAGTAAAGTATGATGTACTTAAATAAAAGTATTAGAGTATTGAATTATGTAGTTAATGTAGAGACAGGTAGAGAGAGAAAGTAAAGTGTCTTTTTAGCTGGTAAGTGATAGTATTTATAGCACACTGTACCTATACAGCTGTCAGATAATATTACCTCACTAGTCCCTAAATTCCCTATTAATTGGAGCGATAACAGATAATTCACTTTATTTATAACAATGGTCCCCTAGTTCTATTATATGTATAGATACATACTTATCAATTGCTCCCCAACTAAATTGGAGGTATTTCTGATGTGATTACCCGGAGAGAGATTTTGGTCTGAAATAAACTTTTAACTTTGGATAAGAGAAATTTACCTCAAGAAAAAGCTTGCTTAATTTCACATAAAAGAAGCTCAGGTCCGGGGTTCGGACCTCAAACTCGCAGCTTCTAACTTTGACTTCTAAATTTTTTACTTTGGGTATCAACTTTTGGCTTCTGATATTTTAGATCTCAGACCTTAAATTTTAGCTTCTGACTTCAGGTTCTGGATTTGCTTCGGATAGAAAATTTCCCTAGGTGAAACATCTTTTCACAACAGTCTCATGCTAGCATTTAATACTTTGGAAGACAGAAAGATTAATTTAATGAATTTGTCAGTCATAGGAGGTTGTATATTCACTTACCATTTCTAAGAGCCGTGTAGAGTTTATTATGATGAATGTATATCTTTTCACCTTTTTCCAATTTTCCTATAAATAGGAAACTTTGAGTGTTTCCATTTCATTCATTTCCAAATTTGCTTTTTTAGAGATAAAAACTACACCTTTCTAAATTTTAACTCTAAATGGACTTCCCCAACAGTGATTACGATATAAGCCTTAGTGATATTTTCTCCGATAGAGAAACGGTGGCAACCCTAGAGAAACGCATAGAAGAACTGGAGGACGAGGTGACCCAAAGAGATCAAGAGTTTGAAGAGTTGAAGCCCAGTCTAGAGGAGTTTGACGATCTCTTGGCTCGCGTGGTTGCTCTAAAGGGAAAAATAGTTGCCCTGGAGGCCCTAGAAGCCCGAGTGTTTGCTTTGGAGCAAGCATTTGGTGGCTTGGGTAGCCTTTCCAAGAGGCCGAACTTAGAAGATAGGATTGCCTCTCCCTGGAGGCTACCTTCACACGATCTGGGGCTACCTTTTAGGATAGGGAGAAAGGAGAGAGAAAAAGGGGATAATACTCCCCAGAGGATGCTATTATCTTTCCCAATTTGATGTAATCTCCCTTCCGCTCCCTATAAATAAAATTATTCTTTTATTATATCTTTTGTTCGTCTCTCCCTTCTATTTATCTATTAATGATTTTAAGCATTGCATGCATGATTTAATTTGCTGCTCCCCAACTCTGTTGTATTACCATTATTACATAGATGTTTGTGACTGTGCTCTTGCCACACGGCTTCCATGTGGACTTAGAATATTAAAATAATCTCAATTGTCATTCAAATGATCATGGCACTTTAATAATTCAATAAATGTGCGGCTTTTCTAATTCTAATTTTTCTCCTACAAATTACTTATATCATGGCCCCATTTTTCTCATCTACAACTCTTCTTATTTTTAGAGAGAGAATGAGTATTTTTCTGGAATCTAGAACCATGTCTCAGTCAAGTGAAAGCAACAATCATAGTTTAGACACTAGCAAGGTTCAAATGGGGGAAGATCCATCATTCAAACTCCAAAATAAAACAAAATACCTGAAACATGAGCTCTAGGAGAAGGATCGTTTGGTTAAGTGTCTTACAAAGGAAATGGCTACCATGGACAATATGAAGGTTCGGTTTGAAGCTCTGAAGATTGGACTAGCCACTCTAAAGGCTCAGATATCGGAGTTAAGGCAGTTCCTAAAGAATCCAGGAGGTCCTTCCAAAGAGTGAAAGGGTTATAGAAGGATGAAGTAGCCTTAGGCACTTGTCTTAGGACAATGTTGTCAGAAATATTTTTTTGTCCTTTTTATCAGCCCGAGGCATATTTCTTGTGTAACAATGATATATATAAATACAAAATATTTTATTTGAAATACCCATGAAATTTTGTTTGTCTTTAATACTTCGTTGCTCCCCAGATACATCCTTTCAGAATCCAGATGGTGCTTTTAATGCCTGTCACTTGATCTTCCCAAGTGAGACGCATGCTATATACACATATAGTATTATAATGTTGACAGTTGCACCATTAATAAAGGGACCTTGAAAGGTCTCTTTTGCATTCATGAAGACTTATAAGGCCATCTACTTACCCCTCCTTGATTCACTCTATAAATAAGATCTACCCCGCCATTTCATTTTTCAATTTTGTAAGTACTTTTCTGGAGAAAGGGACATAGCTTAAACCTAACCTGAAAATGTCTTCTTATAATCCTATTCCAATACCATCCGATAACTCTTCTCCCAGATATGAGTCATTGGATTTGAACTACGATATTTATGATATTTGTGTGCAGCTGGATAACTTGGAAGATCACATTAATGAGTTGGAAACTGAATTGGGTACGTGAAAGAGCTGGAAAAGTGTATTGATAATTTCTTATCTGTTACTACTTGATCAGTTAAGTTTGATATTGTCATGCCCCCGGATCCCAAGCACCCGGAACCTGGAGTTGCGAGTGTGTTACCCAACTCCAAACTCATAAACAACAATACCAGATCCATTAATGAGATTTCAACACCATAATCA
>MKEJ01049070.1:0-16116 GCA_001753735.1 Embelia ribes | reverse complement strand
CCCGAGTTGATAGACAAAGTGATTGAATCTCAACAAGATAATACACAATCATAAAAGTTATCGCAGTGGGGAATCCCGAATTTGGACTGTTGGGAAACTCGAAGAATTGAGATATCAGGGTCACTTGTATGTACCGAAGTCGATGAGGGAAGACGTATTAAGAGAGTTGCATCAGTCGAGACTAGTAGTACATTCGAGTGAAAACAAGATGTCTCATGACTTGAGTCACACGAATTAGTGGCCGAGTCTGAAGACAGATATCTCTCAATTTGTGGCACGATATTTGATGTGTCAACAGATTAAGAAGATAGGAAGAAGATGGGTGGTGAGATGCAACCACTCGAGATACCAAAGTAGAAATGAGAGCATATCACTATGGATTTCGTGAGTGGGTCACTGAGATAACGCGGATGGAAGGACACCATTTGGGTGATTGTGGATAGGCAAACAAAGTCAGTGCACTTCTTACCTATCGAGAAAGAAGACGAAGCAAAAATATTATCGCAGTTATATGGTACACCTTATACCATTGTATCCAATCGAGATCCGAGATTTGTATCATAGTTCTGGGAAGGTATGAAAAATTCCTTGGGTACGAGATTGGCAAAGAGTACTACCTATTACTCGTAGACGGATGGGCAAACTGAGAGAACTATTTAGACATTAGAGGATATGTTGCGAGTATGTGTACACAATTTCAGGGGAATTTGAGAATATCACTTACACCTGGCCGAGTTTGCGTATAACAAGAGCTACAATTTGAGCATTGGGATGGTATAGTTCGAGGCATTGTACAGTCGAACGTGTAGATCTCCGATATATTGGATGTAATTTAGACAATCATTATTTTTTAAGCTAGAAGTTATTTATCATACATCAGAAGTAGTAAATATGACCAGACAGAGGTTGGCACCGGTGCATAGTCTTCAAAAGAGTTACGTTGATAAGACAATGTATCCATTATCGTTTGACAAGGGAGACTATGTATTTCTCAAGATCTCACCTTGGAAAGCTGTAATGCAGTTTAGGAATAATGGCAAATTGTCACTGAGGTTTGTGGGACCTTTTTAGATAATCGAGAAGATTTGGAAACTAGCTTACCGTTTGGCTTTGCTATCGCAACTGAAAAATGTATACCCAGTCTTTTACGTATCGATGTTGCTCAAGTATGAGCCAAATCCATCCCACGTGATGACTACTTTGATTTGACGGTAGGGGAATATGTGAATTATGTGGTATAACAAGTAAGTATCATGGATTGGCAAGAAAAAGTGCTTCGAGGAAAGGTGATTTCTCTAGTTCGTATGCTTTGGAAGTATTACGGGTTGAGGAACAAACTTGAGAGCGTGAAGAAGAGATACAAACCAAATTTCCAGAACTGTTTTAAGTATAGTTTGAACTTCAAGGGGGAAGTTTATTTTTCTAAGGGGAGAGCAGTAAGGCCCTTGAAATATAAGGGTCCAGCTGTAATTTTTATTGAAAGGGAATGGTAAGTAAATTCCACATTCCCCTTTGCGTTTTCATTCTTTACGTCTTTTTATCAAATATAGAAAGAGAAAGGGAGAGAGGAGAAGAAGAAAGGCAACATAAAACCCTTTGATCTAAGAGAAGAAGTGATCTGCGTGATGATTCAAAGATAAATTCGGAATCTTGTCTTCACCCTTGTTGTTTTAAGGTAGGAATAACTCGAAGATTCTTTGTTTTTGTTCGTATCCATTGAGCCCTAATCTATCAAAGTTGAATTTGATGATTGGGAGGGACTCAATAAATCAATTAATAACAAATATAATAATGAAAATAATGATAACAAAAAATATAAAATAATATGATTAATAATTAGATCCAATAATTGAAAAATGAATTTAATACAATCGGTGCAAAATATAGGCTATATGCTAGTAGGCTTAAAACAATTCAACAATTACTTTTTCAGAGTTATGTACAGTGCTAAATTTAATATAAAATTGATATCACGAATGGATTTATGTTTCATCCTCTGTTTTTTTTAGAACTACTTACATTACTTACCAAGTCTTAATGGTTTCTCATTGTGCTCTCACAACCATATGTGTCTCGACATAATCCTCCTAGAGTTCTCTTAGCATCTTTATGATATATTACTACATAAGCAATTTATCAGCACCTTAACCCGAACTATAAGATGAAAATCATTTCATGTCCTCGAAGGGCTTATGGGAAATAAAAAAGAAAGTAATTAACAAATCGCTAGGGATATTGAATACTAATTGTTGAACCAATCAATGGAGTAATGATAAAATTCACTAACAAAATATCCACAATGGTCATATTATTTTCCTTGCATGCCATTGACATTATCTTGTATAATAAAATTGAAAGGAATTAGTATGACCAGATCAGATTCTAAGCCCCTCCCCCACTGCACCACGAATAAAAGAATACCTTACGATATTTGTACGAATTTGTCAGAATTAATATTATAAAAAAATATGCATGAGCGGGGTCTGGATTTTTTTTTTCAAATTTTTTGCATGAATCGAAGCAAATATAAATTTACGAACCTTAATCCAACAATTAACAAACACTAAAAATATAAATTTTACATACCTTAATCCAGCAATTAACAAACACTAAATTCAACTACAATGAAATCCAATAAAACAATTGGTCAATAGACATGACCTCAGCACAATATTATTATCAAATGCAATTCCATCAATTCTGAAATTCAACAGACATGACCCATCATCAAAGGCAATTTTGAAAGTGAAGATCTCGTAGATTTGGTTGATCAATTATTAGTCAGATCTAATTTGTGGAAGGGAAAGTGATAGGGAAGTATTCGTATGCGAGATAGCCTAGACGTACCTGGCGAAGACGACCAGCGTTCGGCATCTCCTCGTGGCGGAGATCGATTGCGCAACTGTGGGGAACTGAGCACGGGTCTTCGATGGCAGCCTACGCGATTTAACCCTTTCAATGAAAGCCTAATCGGTTGGAGGAGGGGGGTGAGTGGTGGGCTGGAGTCGAAGGGGCACGGTGAGAGGAGCGGAGACATCATATGTTGTGGTAACGTATACATCTGAGCCTCCCGCTTGCTGCGCGAGGGTAATGAAGGGAATATTTACGCAGGGGTAGTAAGGGAAGATGTAAAAGTGATGAAACATTTTTGGGCCAATATACTTTTATAGTAAGGGAAGATAAATACGGATAAGGTTAGTATGATTTTTTTTTTTATATATATACATAGAAGTTATTATGGGGGGTTTTTATTAACCGAAAAAAAATCGCATTCTAGCCTTATTAATGGTAGGAGTAACATTAACATATTTACAAAAAAGATAAAAGTTAAATATAATTAATGGAAAACTTAAGCAAGTATTTTCCTGGTATTACATAAAATTCTATCATTGTTGTAATACTTTATGAAATAATAAAAACAGTATTGATCTTTACCGGCAGCACATCTTAGAATTTTTTTTTTTATATTGTTGTAATTATTATCATAGGGCTTATTTTGTTACACCTAAAAGCTTCATTTTTTTTTTCAGGTAAAAATTGAATAGTATTTAATTGCTCAGTTTTTAAGTAAATTTATTTGCTATTTCAATATAAATAGGCATAAAATTTTAAGATGAATGTGTCATACTTTCATGCTAAATTTAAAATAAGTTAGCTTATTTATTTAAAAATTGCAACCAAACAAGCCCCGTAATAATGATATTTTTATTGTATGTACATACACTATAACAACATGGTAAGATGAATTGTATTTTTAAAATGTTTTGTATATATATTATAACCACATGCTATCATGAATCTCTAAAATGGGAAATTTCGAATGAGAACATTGTTACATCTGATTTTTTATTTTTTCATGTTTCTAATTTTTTTTATAAAATTACTGTATTTTATTTTTGAATGAAAAAATATATTATTCAAATTTTTTCTCTAAAAATAATAAGATTTTTCATGAAAAATATATATCCCGTTTAAAATTAGAGAAAATATGACTCTAAATTTATTCCCAAAATTTATAGAAAAGATAACACTGTGAATTTATAAAATATGAACTTTTAAGTTGCGCAAATAAATTTTATAGAAGGTAACGTCTAAAAATTATTATTACACAGAAAAAATTGTAGGAGTTTTTTTATTTTTATTTTTTTAGGTTTGCTTCTATCTATATGATTTTTCAAAATGAGAAATTCTAAGTGAACCACCACTTTTTCTATTTTTATGTATTTTTATTTTTTTTATTAAAGTGAATTTGTTTATGGGAAAATTTATTATTTATATATTTTTTTAAAATAAAATTTTTCTACCAAATCTTTATAAACTTATTAAAGGTTTAAAAAAATATTTTTTATAACATATATATAACTATTCCAATAATTTTTAACTAAATTTATAAAAATTTAATGCAGTTAATTTATGTTAATTTCTAGTCACTTAAACTAGGAAATTCACAGCTTCTCTCTCTCTCTTCGCTCTCTCTCTCTCGCTCTCTCTGCATCTCGATCAGCTTGCAGGAGGTAAATCTCCTCTCTCTCTCTCTCTCTGTTGATAGAATCTGTGTATCAATCAACCTCTTATCTTCTCGTAGTTCAGATGCTTCATCTGTTTGTTAAGCTTAATTTAATTATTTCACATCTCTCTTTCCCATATTATTTAATTGATCGTAATTTTGTTAGACTGACTCAAAGTTTGGACCTTTTGATATGATTGAATTGTGGGTTCTTCTTGAAAAATATATTTAATAAAATATAAATTGTGGGTTCTGCTAATAAATGCTTACTATTGTTCCTCTTGTTATTGGTTTAGCTTTGTTTTTGGAGTTTAAACGAAACAAGATTTTTGCTAGATTGAGATCCGAACAATTGTGGTCGAATTAGTATAAGTATTCCCATCAAGTGTTTATAATTTCAGGTTTCTTTGGTTGCAGCTTTTAAACTCAATTTTTTCTATTTTCTGCTTTAAAGATGATCTGCATATGACTGCATTTTTTTTTTTGGTTGCTTTGGCCTAAAAGGCAAGTAGTTTTAAGTTGGATGCATCCAGATTTTAACACGGAAAAAAACTGTTTAAAAAAGATGCAACCAAACAAATCATATTAATTTGTAAATCATTCATCATATATTAAATTGTATGCATATATGTTTCAACCTGACCTGAACCAAAGCGAAGGATTTAACATATATTTATAGTTTGGGGAATTAATACTTAATAAAGAAATTGCGAATGCAAGGTTTATCTCCCATAAAACCTCTTGTACGAATCCTGGTCAGATTTTTGGAGACGGAAACATTATTGTGAAACATTTTTGTTCTAATTTCTCCGCTGGGAAACTAAACGAGAGAATAGAAAGGGAAGAGACACACTGGTGGGAATGCGCAAAGGGAATTTTGTTTTTGGGCATCCTATTTTGTTTAAGCCCTTCTGGTTAAGAGTAATTCAATCTTCAAATTTTTTTAAATTATTTTTTTTGAAAATTTAGAAGCTGAGAAAATGAATTGAAATAATTCAGAAGTTTGGCTTTTTTTAACCTTTTCCTTTGTTAAATTAGAAAATTTAGATAACTCGTTAGGAAAACTCATAGAAAAGTGATATTTTTTTTCTCTTTGATAATTCATGGAGGAAAACTCAACCAAATGACCCTCAAAGGCATTTGGTGAGAAAATTGCATTTTTTTTAACAAGTTTCAAGGGTGGTTATGAGACTCAAGACACAACAAATTGTTTGCTTTCAAATATGCATTTGTTATAGTTGAGTATGGGAAGAACTTTCAGACAAATAAAGTAAAGGTTTTGTCGGTTCCTAATATTTTGTTGTTTTTAATTTTTTTTGTTTACAGAAAATTTTATAGGAAATGTTTCCTACCGTGTTTCAATTTCAAAAACCCAAAAAATAGTTTTTGGAAACCACCAACCAAATGCATTATGTTTAATTCCATAACATAGATTTATGGGTGGTAAAACCAAATGGGAGCAAAAGAAAGGAGAATTTCGTAACATTACTCGGATGGTGGTCGACAACAACCCGCATGAATGAGGTCTAGCTCAGCCAACTTGTATTGTTCAGGAGTCTACAGAAAAGGTGAAAACTCTGTCATTATACAAACAAAAAGATTGGTGGAAAAGAAATATCTTGGAGCCACCAAACGAACCCCATATATTTTGGATAGGACACCGCAGCCGCTAGGTACCACGAAACAACTCTTGAAATTCTCCCAAGTACGATGATTGTTTAGCTGCAAAATGAAACAATTTTAGAAGGGTGGAGAGGAAATGATGTTGGAGGCATTTATTTTGTAGCATTATTTTGGAAAGTCATATTTTTTAATTCATTTTTTATGCTTTGGATTGGACTATGCTTAGGATTAGAAAGTTTTACTAAATATTTTGGCACATCCGAGGAGAGGGAGGAGACTAATTAGTCCAGAGTTCAGTCTCCACTGTTTAGACAAAAGTATCCTCGTTATAGAAATATTGAGTTTAAACTTATGAATAGATGTAGAGGAATGCTAGAAAAAGATGTCCCTCCATTGTGCTTTAACACACGCTGACGTGACGATCATCAAACGTGGTAAGCTCCATGCGCACACGGTCAATACAATATATGTGTATATACCCTTTTTCTAAACCATGAACTGCAATCTTGAAGTCGATACTCCTTGTACCTGAGTAAACAGATATCAAAGGTTATTGTTGATATTAGAGAAGGGAATGTGATTGAGGTGTATGGACAGAAATTAGATACTAAGGCAAAACTATATCAAGAAGTGGCAATTATGGAAACAAAATTATGGGACAAGTTTTTTAAAAGTTATGAGTAATTTTTTCAAGAACCTCCGATTTTCAAAACATTTCTTGGATGAGTTTTTCAGTATAACTAGGAAACTCTTGTTTGTTTTTTACAGATGATTCCAAGTTGCTATTCAATTTATGTTGTTTTCAGGAGTACTGAAATCTCAGGTATCGAAAAGTAGAAACCCAGTGCATAAACGCAATAAAGGGTCCATGTACTTTCCCCCTGTACATGAATGAATCAATGAATAAGTTGAATTAAACATCCGAAGAGAATGATCCAAAATCATTCAATCATTGAAAATACATGGGATCGTATGTTACCTCAAACCATTTGCATGACGAATGTGATCATGATTTAAAACGACGGACAACCTATGCGAGATGGCAAAAAAAAGTTTGTCAAATTAAATCAAGCAATATTTGGAAAACCTAATATAGAATGTGCATGTCAACTCGTAAGGAAAATTAGGTAGAAACAATCAGACGTTTGTGACATAGTCTTGTTGGATAGTAGCAAATCGATCATTACTCGTGCTAATTTTAGACAAAACACTGCACTTCCAATCATTAGCATAAATGAGATTGGTTCCATTGAAGTTATTTCAATGACAAATTAATAAAAAAGAAAACACAAAACGAAGAAGGAAATAATTTTGAGCTAGAAATTGTTACCCCGCCACAGTGAACGCCAATAACACAACGAAAGCGAAGCCCAAAAAGGCAAGATACTGCAAGGCAAAACGTTAAGGAAAGAATATACAAGAGAAAAAATTGCGTAATGGGAAGTTAATATTGGCACTATACGACATAAAAGAAAGGTATATATACGAAAGGATACGATCCATAACAGTATGGGGTTGTACGTCAGCGCACCTAAGAACCCAATCACGGATCTACATATTAAGATAAAAACAAATCAGATGCAAATCCAAATACATTCAAGTGTCAAACTCATATTTTCAATTTTAAGAAATTAAAATCTTACATTAGAAACAAGGCTGCGCCGAAACCTACGAGTGGGGGAGTAAGAAGTTTTTGACACTCATCATAATGTATGCTCGACCATACTCCTAACCCCATTAAAAATCCACCGATTACCTATAAAGAAATGAAGTAAAACAAAAATTTATTTACATATTGAAAAACCAAAAAGGATGCTACAAGAATGACCGAAAAATTAAAACACCAACACAGACTAAACAGATAGACATCAACTTTCAAACTCGGCCCCTTTCAAATGTTCCATGATACATTGGAAAAGTTCGTTACAATTAGTTCGCTAAACAATACTAATGTATTATATTAGGACCTAAATTTGAATAACACCGAGTGACATGAAAGAGCACATTCTATTAGTTCATCGGTACTATTAAGACTAAAAAGTCTAAAATATGCGCTGATATTCTCACCCCGTCCACTGGAGACAGATTAAAGTATCCCGAGAGAGCTGGAGAGACTATTAGTACTATAGTACATTTGAAACATTAGAAATCAAACAAAACTGGACAGGACGGTTCGATATATTCCTATGAAAATCAAGCGCCTTCACTGATTTTAAAGAAGTTTATTTAAAACCTAAAACCTACTAGGACAAATTAATTTAGATCATAATATCAAAATCAAAACTATTAATTAAAGCTTTTAATTTCCGAATCAAACTTTCTAGAAACTCTTTTCTCTTATAAAAATCAGGAATTTAGAAATTACACATACTAGTCTATGTAAACAATTTCTGAAATCTATTGAAACAATCATATATATTAAACTAAAATGTTAATCTTAACTAGGGTTTACAGTTTTAATTTAAAAAATTAATATTTATGGGAGAAATTGTATATAATAGATATTCCTACTCAGAAATCTACGAGAGCGATCATCCTGAGATTTCTAAAAATCATATATACCGCACACAGATATAGAACATTTCTGATACAGATTTCTGAAAATAGAAATTAAAAGAGAGAAACTAAATAATACTGATGTGAATGCTCTTAGATGCAGTATAGAACAAAACAATAAAATAAAATTTAAACCGATAGAAAGAAAATAAAAAGCGAAATTGGGGAAAAAATACACCATGGTGATAAGGCTCATCGCTTTGATATAATATGCATTTTCGTCTCTCTTGGCATTCAACCCTTCCGCTTCCATTATCGTCTCTCTCTCTCTCTCTATATATATATATATCTATCTATATACTTATATAACAATGGGGAGAGAGAGAGAGACTGATGGAAGACTGTGAGTCGGCGGGTCAGCAACACGGCAAAGAGCAGATGATAACAACACGTCATTTTATGCATGCATATACGTCTTTTTTTTTTTTTAAAGTCTCGACAATTTTCATTCTTTTCTTATTGATGTAAATTAAGAATGTATTTTTTTTTCCCAAGAATTTATAATTTTTTTTCTGAAAATTATAGAGATTTTATTAAGCAAAGAATGTGTCTTTATAATGAATATATATAACATTACAACAATGGATAGCGTGCCGTAAAATTAATTTTACTAAATTCGCCTTCTACGCAATAATATGTCTCTAAAATATTTGGAAAAAAGAAAAAAAAAAACTTAGATCTATATATTCTGAGCACAGTTTCGATGTGTGTAAGAACAACCTCCTTTTGAATACTAAATCACTCTTATTTCGCGATTTTGTTAATTTTTTCCCTTTTCTAAGATTTTCTTCCATTTCAGTTTATTATTTGAATTTGCATACTGAAAACTCATTTGATTGTCTACCTACAATTTTATATACTCCATTTTTCTTTTTTGGTCAAAAACTCATTCATTTCTTAACTTCTAAAGGTGAAAACTAAAATTCATAGCTGCGGAAGCTACTTTTTTGCCTGCTTCAAAGTTCATATTTATCTGACCTCTTATTTGAGTCGCGCCATCATTAATAAAATTATGTCGCTAGCAATCCGTGCTCATCAAGTCTAAGAAGTGATAATTATGGCTCGGTTTTGCAAACCATGCCATAATTGACAAAAAATCGTAGCTATATAGGTAATATGCAGATTTGGCTGAAAATTTCCGATATAAAGTTTTACTTCAAGTTATTCTATTTCTTGCCCATCTTGATCGAAGAAACAAATTGGATTATTTCTTACTATCTAGGAACAAAGTAATTTTCTAGCCTTGGCGGATTCCATGAATATTTACAATATAATTATTTCTAGATACAAGCATAGAACTGTGTGCTAATCATTCTGAGAATTTCTAATTTGAAACTTCGTGTAAAGTTTTTTTCATGACTTTTCCAATAAGTACTTCATAATTTAGCCATTTTGTTTGTGTTTTTGTTATTACCCTCATTATATGCAATATGGTCCTAACATAACTCCATCGTGAAATTTCTATTTTAAATATTTTTTATTGAATTTCGCTCTCCGTAATAAAAATAATATGTTGCCATTAATTTTTCTTTTCTTTTCTATTCTTTATTCATTTTATTTATTTATTTTGGTTTTCATTCTTCATTTATTTTAATTTAAAATAAGGAAAAAGAAAAATATATTATATAAAATACAACCACTAATTTGCTTAAATCAATATATATATATATATATATAAAGTAGACCCTCCGCGCTAGTTTTGTGCTAAGTGGCATTCTAACTATATGACACATGTAAATTCTTAATTAATAAATTAAATTAAATTAATGAAAAATAAAAAGGCCCATGCATTGTATACAAAATCAAAATTAGGTCAATAAAAATGAATAGACACAACTATTTTATATACAAAAGAAAAGAATGCATCATTTTCCCAACACTAAGTTTGATTTTATCTTCTGCGCGAGTCTTTCAAAGCCAAAAAAGTTTGTTTCTAAGATATAAAAGGTCACATGCATTGTACACGAAATAAAAAATCAAATCAATGAAAATAAAAATAGACATCTATTTCATATAAAAGAAAAGAATGCATCATTTCTCCAACTTACCTTGAGTTTGTTTTACCTTCTGCATGCATCTTTCAAGGCTGCAAAGTTTTGTTGCTAAATTTTTTTAGTTTTCATATTTGTTTCATTATTTAAGAGAAATATGTAGAAAATAATTTTTTTATGCAACAATACAAGTTCTTTTTTCTATTTTTCTGTAATTTACAGTAACCAATTTTCGAACTCATTTCCATGTGACTTTATTAACTTACAACCTATAGTTTATATTTTTGTAGGAATTGAAGTGAAACAAGTGGTGTCCGTGACACATAAATTTGATCATTCAGGTGAAGGTTAGATATTTTCAGGTATTATTCATCGAAAAACCTTTGATGGTGCGATGTTGCTAATCAGAATAGGAGATTAACGGAACCAACTCTATAATCACCAAAAAAATTTAAGCTGTGTAGACAGGTAATTTCTTTTTTATTCTCATTACAATTTTTTACTTTGATGATAATATTTAAAAATTTAAAGAAAGTCATGTGCTAATTTTTTGTGCAAAATTGACATAATTTAGTGAATTGTTGAGGTAAAAATAATAAAAGAGCTATTTGCATTGATTCAACACAAAGTGTCACTCCGAATTTGTTGCCACATGTATACTTTTAATTAACAAGGTATTTTTTGTGCAAAATTGACATAAGTTGGTGAATTATTGAGGTAAAAATAATAAGAGAGTTATTTATGTCGATTTGGCACAAAGTGTCACCCAAATTTGTAGTCAAATGTTTACTTTTAGTTAATAGAGTAAAATGAAGCTAATAGAAAATAAAAGGATTTAATACTTACAACTTCTCCAAATAACAAAGCGCCAATTACTCCTAAGTTTGTGGTCATAAGCATACTTTTAATTAATGAATTACAAATTAAGTTGATAGAAAATAAAGAAGTACTATAATTTTTGTGACTTTTTCAATTTAAAGATTTAGAATATTGATCTAAATTTGGTGTGCTTTTTGGTCAATTCATATGTATTTTAACTTTTACTTAACATGTTTTGCATATTAAAATGAATAGTCTCTCTGGTAGATATCAACAAATAAGATGAAATATTTCCAATAATAAACATAAAGTAATAAAGAGAATCAGTAAAATGGGGCGTCGATATCTAATTTTGAAAGCTTAAATGCTACAATTAACACACAAAAAAAAAATTAACAAGAAGTGACTATAGACAGAAAATGTAATTTTCTGTACATTTTATATACATTTTTAATTTCATAATTTTGCATAATACTATAAAATGTTCTTACTCTTGTTAACTTATTATTATGATTATTTTGTAAACACGAATTGAAGCTCGGAAGTGTTAAATAAGTCTCGATGAATTCAAGACCCGAGAATGATCTGAAAAGTATTACAAAAAAAAAATCAAGAAATAAATTTTGAAGAAGTTAAAAGGAAGTGGATGAAGAACAAAACTAAGAAAATTGACAAAGGCATGAAATAATCCAAAGTATCAAATTGCAGAGACTGTTGTTCTTACGGCTATGTTCTATCGTTCAAATGATACTGCTGTTAGAACGGTTCCACCATGGCGTTCGAACGACGCAGACAGAATATTGACAACTTCAACTCCATGTGAAAAAAATGATTAAGGGAGTTGTTAGATCTTGATTTGATTAATTTTCAGCTCAATTTTCAGTATTATGATTGATGTAATAATATAATTTATCAATATTTGGTAGATTTTTTCACTATAAATTAAACCTTTTAAGGATAAACACATTTGAGACATTCATATTTTCATACATTTATTGAGAGATTAATTGTGTAATAAAATTCTGAATATTTTTGTTGTTAAATTTCAAATTTGAGTTGAAGTTTTGGAATCAAGCCAAGGCAATACTCATTCCCTTTCATTTTTTTTTCATTCATATTCATAATTGTGAGTTATTTCCTTCACTGTTTTTAATTTCCAAATTTAATCTCTAAATTTAATTGTTAATATAATTGTTGTTTTTTTGCAAAAATCATAATTAAGTATATGTTGAATACTTTTTAGTTGAATTCATGTTATAGAAATCTATTATAAGTTAATTTTTGCTACTTTCTAAATTTAGTCTCTAAATTTAGTTGTTAAGAAAAAGTTATTCAATTTAGTTTCTATATAAATTGTATTTGTTATCTATATTTTAGAGTTGTTAGTTCATTATTGTTATTTTTTACATATTATTGTCATTTTAGTTTCTAAAATCATGTTTTGTCTTTTGTTCATGTTTTTGTTATTTATTTTACTTCTAATACGAGTAGCTAAATTTTATTTGGCCTAACCCTAGTTGAAGATGATAATATGACTTAAATAAAAATCTAGCATATTAATTTAGAACTTTCATTTACTATGTGTAGTAATTATCAATTTAGACAATAGTTTATGTATATATTGTTTTAATAAATCATATTTTTAGAAAATAGTTGGGTTTTATAACTATGCAAGTATTTAGAAACCCTCGAGCGTAGTTATGAGTATGCTCCGATGGCAATCTCGAGGTATGTTAATTTATTTATATACTTGAAAACTATTTTTTTGAAAAATACAATTTACAAATTCGAAGTTTAAATTGATAATAATTTAGTTTACTTAACATGCTAGCAATGAATCAAATTAGTCATTTATCGGATTTCAACTATGGCCGAGCCATTTTATTTAAAATTTGTGAACCATAGTTCATAAAAGATCAATATACAAAGCCGGTATTTTATTTTTTTTTAACATTTTTTTAGACTAATATCATAAAGCAAATTCATATATTTGATTTGGCACGTAAATTTTGAGTATTCCCTGTGTTCGATATCCAGTTCTTACAAGAAAAAATACAACCAACATCGTACACTTATGGTTTAATAGCCGATACATTTTTGATCAGGCCAAGTTTTTGGTCCATTGTCGAGGAACCCTTTATAGAATCTAAGGTGCCGTAATTATGTGGATTGTTGAGTGAGATTTAGTTTTCTCAATTAAGGTTGAGCCAAACTTTTTTGGTTTTAACTAATCAATTTCTTTCTTTTTTCTATTCTTTAAAAAAAATAATAAATAAATTAATAAAATAATAAAATTTTGTTGCTTGCAATTAGTGGAATTTCAAAATTTCATCACTTACTCAGTTGCGGAGGAGGCTATTGCAACAAAAAGTCGAAGCAAGTTCTTCTGTGATGAGTAATCAAGGCAATCAACCCAAGAATGGTGATAACAATGGGGGAAATCCTATTTTGGATCTCAATACTAAATTTGCTCAATTATTTCTAAATCAATGAGATAATCAAGCACAAATTCTTCCTCCCCCTCCGGTTCAACAACAACCTCCTCTGGTTGGTAATCTTGCTCTTAATTTTGTTGAGGCGTAGAAGCAACTTTTTGCACATTTGATATATTTAAAATGACGAGTATGCCTTCTTGTATCTATCTTCCTCCCGCTCAAGTAAATACATTTCAAGTTCATAATGGAATATTCAAAGTTATACCTTCTTTCCATGGCATGGAATCCAAAGTTTTCATCAATGAATTTGAAGCCGTTTATTCTATCTATCGAGCTCCCAGTTGCACTTCTGATATTATCAAGTTGATGCTCATTCCATTTTCCTTAAAGGATAGGGTAAAGAGTTGGTTGAATTCTCTTTTACCAAACTTGATGCTCCACGATAATAATGTTAATGGTAAATTATTAATTCTACGGTATACCATGAATGTTATGATAAAATAAGTGTAATCACATATCATCTCCATGATAAATTTCCACGATAGTTTATATGATATAATTGGGAAATAATATATATTAAATGCCACTAGAATTTTCTATGAACATATTATATGCTATTATTGGTAAATAATACAAATAATGCCATAAATATTCATACAATAGTCTTATAATATATAATTGTGCAATGTAATGTTACAATCCACTACGAACAATAATTCACCGAATATCATTAATAATACTAACTACAAATATAATCCTACAAAAATATATGCATGAGTATGAAACGATACACCCACACTCTCTATATATAATTGTTATTCGCAATCTATCCATACCTACGAAGCCTCCTAATTGCCTCCGTATAAGCCGAGCAAATTTCCCCCAAAAGCCCTCTTCTTGCACCTCAGGAATGATCTAGCCGCTAGCCTCGAATGACCTCGAACCTAAACATAAAAATGAACCCTAAGGCATTTAGAAGAAAATAGACTAATTTAATTTCGCAAGCCTTAATGGCACGGAAAATAAGGCAAAATCAACTAGTATAGAATTTAGGGAAACTGATGTCAAAGTGACCACAACAAGACAGGGAGTCCGAATATCAACTTTTAGCGGAATGAGATAATTTGGCTTGGTTTTGATGAAAAAGCTCCCCTCTCTATCTTCTCTTTCGTGCTTGAAGAAATTAGAAATGAGGAAGAAGAAATAGAGTCAACACCTTTCAATCCAATATTGATCAGTTGGATCAATTAAACTACACTTGGATCAATTAAACTTAACTTTTGGATCGATCCAAATGCTCCTAGATCGATAGAATCCACTGGAAATTTTTGCCCAAAATCCTCTAGCTGAAAACTGTCAAAAAGACTCGGAATCACTTATAGATACTAATGGAAGTGTCAAACAACTTTCGGAAAGGCATTTGAGTACCTGAAACTCAATATATGCAACTGAACGGGATTACCGACGAATCTCAACGAAACCCCCGAAACGACCACCGAAACATCTACAAATAGATATCTACGAACTTGAATATATCCCCTGACTACGAAATAGATGTGACACTACAATGCATCTCCACGACAACAAATCATAGTCCTCGACTATGATATGTATATGCGAATACGAATAATATATGGCAATACGAATGCAATGATACTACAACAACGAATGTCACGACGAAATTTATACGAAATTTTAGGATATTACAATAATATTGAATACTTTAATAGTCTTACTATTGGAAGTGTAAATTTATTTATAAAAATTATACTTACTAATAGTTTAAATAAAGCATTGAGTTTTCTGTGAAAACCACCGTTATTTACATGATGGAGTCGGAAGAAAAATGTATTCTTATTTAAACGAGGGGTAATCTAACATATTTTATTACTGTTTTAGTTGAGGTTGAATATGACATTTCTCCATACCTCGACATAATATTTATTTGGATTTTATTGATAAAATTAGTTTTTCCTATCATATTTTCCATGAATAATTTTACATATCTGATGTACGAAAAATGCATCCTAAAGTATTACAATAAAGAAAAAACACGAAATAGTGAAATGTTTAAGATCAAAATCCAACCAGTAGAACCTTGATTAGCTAAACTTCAAAAATCATTATGTATCAAGCAAATTGTAGTCCTCCACTATAATCTTATAGCCCATGTCCAAATATTTAA
>MKEJ01049067.1:0-22909 GCA_001753735.1 Embelia ribes | reverse complement strand
AAAACTAGCTTGATACATGTGAAAACAAGGGATTAAGATATTAGTTTTATTATTCTTTATAAAGACAATGATTTTCTCCAAAATTACTCCCCATATACATGATTTTATAACATAGCATCAATTATTATATATGGATAAAAAAAATATTTGTGGGAGTTCTTTGCTTGCACTTATTTAGCTTTTCTACAATAACATCATTCGAGCAGTATTTAGTTAGACACATTATCAATTGAATGTAAAACCAAAACCCCAAAAATAAAAATATCATGTATAAAGTAGTAATGCAGGAAGCATAAATGTAGGTTGATATGTTGGGACATAATTAATTTCCTTCAATAAAAGTTTAAAATACGTGAGTATGATAACGAAACCACGTATTTGTGTAGATAGTTAATGAGAAAATGATGCACCACGTGCATCGCACGTTCATATCCACTAGTTAATAAAAAAAATGCTAAGCTAAAGGCTAAACTAAATAGAAAGTGCATATTATTAAATACAAATTTAAGAGTTAAAATAATAGAAAAAAATGAACTATGGCTAACGTAATCACTATTCATCACATTTAACTACATTTATCACAATTCTTTAAATGAATTTGAAGTCAATATATACATAAAGTAGCATATATTAATTAATCCCTAATTAGCTGCTAATCAATTTAGTGTATTTGTAATAAAATATTAGAAAAAAATACATTTAAAGGACTTCTTCCCCTATTTTTATTTCTTATTTATTGTCTCTTGAATTGAACGCACACGATGGAGTCACGTCTCATATCTAACGGCTGGAAATCAAAACTGTACAGAACTGCATTAAGGTGACAGTTGGACCCACATGTATTGAAAAATGGAGAGTAGGGGAGGACGGCGAGCAGGTGGATAGAGGGGAAGGAGGAAGGGAGGGAGAGGGGTTCAGCGCAGATCTAAGGAGAGAGAGGGGAAAGTAAAAAAAAATTATTATTTTCGCCATTATTAGTGACAATTTTAAAATTTTATTATTATTTTTCCTATTGGTAGTGACAAGCTAAAAAAATTATTTTTTGTTATTACTAGCAGCAAAATATAAAAAAAAATAAATTTAATGTTCGTCATTAATAGTGGCGAACAATATACAATATTTTGAAATATTACATTAGCAATAACAAATATAATTAAGTCTATCATATTAATAATTACTTTTAATAATACACCATTTACATAATATTAAAATCCAAGTGATCCAAAATTGCAAAAAAGAAACATATTGGTTTGGTATTAAACAAAACAAGACAAAAGCCACCCCTATATTTCCGATTGAATTCCTCCTGTCCAAATTTCAATTTTTCTCTCTCTCTCTCTCTCTCTCTCTCTCTCGCTGGAGGAAGAAAGATCTGATTATTAGGGTTCTCAAATTCTCTCCTTCCTTCTATAGGGATTCATACACCTCAGGTCTCTCTCTCTCTCGTAATGCTAACTCACCCCTTGCTCTAGATAATTCTTTCCCCTTTTCTTCTTGCGTGTATGTACGTATGTATTCATCGTTTCTACTTTGATCTACTTTCTTTGTGCTGTCAATTCCCAGATCTTCAACATCAATTGTTATAAAAGAAGTTATTACTTTGCTGCTCTATCTTTCTGTGTTTGTATTGTAGTGGAGCAAAAAGTTGCTAATCAAACTATTGCTGTAGTGGATTTCTCGATTCTCATTCTTATTTGTGTTTTCTTATTACAAATTATCATTTTATCTGATTTGTTCCACTGGGAGACATTCGAGGCAAGGGCTTTGGCAAATTTCTTTACTTTCTGAGTCTGAAGCTTTACGTGCTTTGGAATTCTAGGTGGCTATCAGATACAAGAGAAAGAATAAAGCTAACTTGTTTTCGATAATGAGACCATCATGGGCTGATTCGGTTGCTGCGGACAATGCAGCTTCCTCTGATAATAACATTACTGGAGATGCTCCTCGTCCCACTAGGGCTAGCTATGTGCCACCTCATCTTCGCAACAAGCCCCCTGTATCAGAACCACCATCCTCATCACATAATGGCCTACCTTCAGCTAATAATGTATGGTCGGGCCAAGGTAGACCCTCAAGCGGCGCTTCAAGGTGGGGAGGTCCAAGGGCCGATGTGAGGCAAGGGTATGGTGGTGGTCGAGGTGGTGATGGTGGTGGTGGCTGGAGTAGAGGTGGTGGATGGGATCGTGGCAGGGACCGGGAGGTGAACCCTTTTGGTAATGATGTTGATGAAGTGGCTGAACCTGTGTTTGGTGAGCAGGAAAATAGTGGTATTAACTTTGATGCTTACGAGTATATTCCTGTAGAGGTCAGTGGGGACAAAGTTCCTCCACCTGTTAATAACTTTGCAGAGATAGATTTGGGGGATGCTTTGAATTTAAATATTCGGAGGTGCAAATATGTGAAACCAACTCCTGTGCAGCGTCATGCTATTCCGATTGCCCTTGGTGGTAGAGATTTAATGGCTTGTGCGCAGACTGGATCAGGGAAGACGGCTGCATTTTGCTTTCCCATTATTAGCGGGATTATGAGGGGACAGTTTGAGAGGCCACGTGGGTACCGAACTGTTTATCCTCTCGCTCTCATTCTGTCACCAACGAGGGAGCTATCGATGCAGGTTTGCAATGTGCAATTATTTATTCTTAATTCATGTTAATGTGTTTTGCATACAATCGGATCACTTCTCTGATTTGTGCATGCAGATACACGAGGAAGCTAAAAAGTTTTCATATCAAACTGGTGTCAAAGTGGTAGTTGCTTATGGAGGGGCACCTATAAATCAACAGGTTATGTCTAGCTTCTCAGTCTTTAGTTGTTACTTTCTTTTGGCAATTGCTGTTCTTGTTAGTATGTTGGTTTAATTCTCCTGTCTATGCTATTTTGAATTTTTAACCTTGTTGTCTGAGGGGGCTGAGGGTTTTTTGGTAGATCTCTGACTCTGAATTTCTTACTGCCTTCTTTGTCAAGTTTATGTATCTGCAGAACTTTGTCTTTGTTTGCAAAGGGAAGGAGAATGTAATTGTTTTCTTTTGTTTTAGTTGCAATTCCGTTCTACCAACGTACGTTTGGCTGACAGTCTGTGAGAAGGCAGATTATTTTTGTTGGTTTTGATGCTATTAAAGCCCTCTTACAGAACTGAAGTTTTCATAGGATGTTCAGGGTTTTAAGTCATGCAATATGAAAGCTTGTTTGGGTTGATAACTGATGCACGTTCTAACCTTTCCTTCCATGTTTATAGTTGATATTGTGTTACTGAAATTCATAGTGAACTACGAATTGTTAATCACTGTGTTACCAAAATTTCTTTGTTTGAACAATTACAGGAGGGTTAACTAGATGTCGACTTTTAGGAATATAATTGCCCCATATATGCCTGGGGTAACCTATAGAATACTAACCTTACTGTGCCACATTTTACATTATGTGGCGTTCAACGTTCCCGAACAATTTGTGTTCCGGGGAATATGCAGTCATAGTTGGACTAAGCCTTTGATGTGCTTTTGAATTTGAAAGCTTGAAGGGTTTTGCTATTTGTAATGATCGGATGAGCACCCTCTAATATGCTGTTGCAACTTATTGATTGCTTGTTCTGTGTGGTCAGTTGAGGGAGCTTGAGAGAGGAGTTGATATTCTTGTAGCTACTCCTGGGCGATTGGTTGATTTGCTCGAGAGAGCAAAAGTTTCATTGGAGATGATCAAGTATTTGGCACTTGATGAGGCAGACCGAATGTTGGATATGGGATTTGAACCGCAAATTAGAAAGATTGTGCAACAAATGGACATGCCTCCACCAGGTGTACGGCAGACATTGCTCTTTAGTGCCACCTTTCCTAAAGAGATCCAGGTTTGTTGGTTGTCATTGAGACTTTTTGGCACGTTTTCTATTGTGTTATTTACTGAATTTTCTTGATGTCTTTTTACTTGAGCTTCACTGATTATAGAGGTTATTGCCCTTTAATTACAGTGATACATTCTTTGGCAGCGACAATTTGATCTTTGAATTCTTTCATCACAGAATTTATAGCAGCTAATTGGAACATGAAACCTGTAAAAACTAAATTGTTTCACTGAAATTATTATGTTGTCCTTTGGAATTGTGGAGAGGGTAGATCTTTATCTGGATTTTGAGCCTTTGTCGTTTTGTAGGTGGGGAACGGGTAGCCAACATTCTTAGTGTCACGCCTCAACTACTATATATTTGACTCCATGACGTTTATAACTCCAGGAGATTTGTGCGGTGAACTTTGGCAGGACTGTTAATGTAGGACAGTATTGAAACAAAACAATACACGATAGATTGATCATTTTTAACGCAATACAAACAAAGGGGTACATTTTAACGAAACGAATAAAAGATAAATAAAGAGACAGTCTTTTCTAAACACCACTCTTAATTCATAAATTTAACTCCAA
Source organism: Embelia ribes (assembly GCA_001753735.1). Lineage (NCBI taxonomy): Eukaryota > Viridiplantae > Streptophyta > Magnoliopsida > Ericales > Primulaceae > Embelia > Embelia ribes. The sequence goes on along the minus strand of MKEJ01049067.1, from coordinate 18,499 downwards.
TGAAAAGTTACATCATGAAGCCTATTTATAGGCTCTTAAGAAAACCTAATGGGCTTAACCTAATGGGCTTGGCCCTCTACTATAAGGAAACATATAAAGATGATATTTTCTTTAAAATTAAATAGTAACGTTAACTAAAATTAAATATACTATTTCCTAATTTGCATCATTCTCCTCCGGTTGAAAAAAGTTCGACCTCGAACTTTAAGTCTTCAAACAAAACAAGGAGTTGAACTCCAATCATCCACCAAATATTATCATAAACACAAAGACTAGCCGATACAAAGCAGGTTCGACGATTAGCCGATACAAAGCAGGTTCGACGATATTCATGAACCACTTCATATGCAAGAATAATATCACTGAACTTGAACTTGAACTTGAACTTGACATTTCGATTGTACCACCACGCTCGCAACTTTTTTCTTTGACCCGTATAATCCCATGGCATACCACTTGATAGAGTCACCCCAACAAACTTTTCCACACAATCATACAATAGCCAAAAGGGATCAATATAGTTAGCCCAAGACTTGAAGTGCATCTTACCAACTTCATTTTTATTCGTACACCACTCTCTTTCGATATTGCCATTTTTTAGTATCAAGATATTGAAATCAATTTCTTTTTCCGGAACTAACAAAGATGGATCAATGAAATCCAAAGGAGTATTTGAGAAATTATTACCATCAATTAATTTATTATTAACGGAAATAAATTTCAAAGGTTTGTTTTCGCTTGCTTCCAATTCAATTTTTTTCTCTTCTTTTCTCTTCTTCCCTTCTCTTTTGCAGATGGCGGAAATTTTTATCTCCGGAAGTAAGCATAATTTTAAGTCCATCAAAATAGGTGTACGTGTTGCATGTTTCGCTATAAAAAGCATCATTGTCCAATTGCCAAGGTTTGCCAAATAATAAATGATAATGCTTTATATCAAGCACATCACAAATCACTTCACCCGAATATGCTTTTCCAAAAGAAAATGGAACTAAATATTGTTTCGTTTCCTTATGAGTTAAGTCAACGAAATACGGAGTAGAGCATTCCCATGTTGGTAATTGTAGTTTTTCCACCATACGTTGAGATTCAGAATTAGCAAAAAATTCATGATCAATGATGAGCTTGCAAATTGTACCCTTCACTTTGCAACGTGTGCGAAAAATACATTCTTGTAGCACCTCTTCAACCCCCATGGCTTTTTTTGTTGATATGTCAAACTCTAGAGGACCATTCCTATAATTTTTTGTAACTACAGGATTAAATCTGATTGTTTTTAAATATAGGGACCAATATGTAATTTCTGAAACTGTAGGGGACCATCTGTAATTTTTTAAACTGTAGAGGCCAATCTGTAATTTCTGAAATTGTAGGGGCCTATCTGTAATTTCTAAAAATTCAGGGCTAAACTGAAATTACCCAATCTGCAGGGACTATAAGTGCAAATAGCCTAAACTATTGTTAGGGCTTGAAGCTCCTATAGTTTACTGTAGCAGCTGCGCTGTTTTTTGTATTTCGTACTCTTTTACTGTAGCAGCTGCTTTTGTTTTTTTTTAATTCTCTAATCTATTACCAAAAATCCAGAACAAAGATTAGAAAAAACAAATTGATTCACCTCAACCACTTCCGGAGATCACCACTCCGGTTAGGACTTCTCTCAAATATTGATGTAGGACGGTATTGAAACGTAACAATTCCAAACAATAAATTGATCGTTTTTAACCCAATACAAACAAAGGGGTGCATTTTAACAAAACGAACAAAATATAAACAAAAAGACACTCTTTTCTAAACACCACCCTTAATTTATAAGCTCAACTCCAATAAAAAGTTGCATCATAAAGCCTATTTATAGGCTCTTAAGAAAGCCTAATGGGCTTGGCCTATTACTATAAGTAACATGTAAAGATAATATTCTCTTAACAAAATTAAATAGTTGCGTTAAATAAAATTTAATATACTATTTCCTAATCTGCATCGACTGTAGGCTGTAGTTCATGTGAGGGCATGACTTTAGTGGTTGTGTGAATTCATGATTTGGTAGCATCCATACGAGGACTGGTTCTGGCTGGACATGCAGCCATCCAGTTTATGTTTATCCAAACATGACAGCACATTGATAACCAAAGACTAGATGGTATGGGGTGGTAGTAGGAACTGTAGTTGGGTATGCGTCTTTGTATCTGCTTCATTTTGAATATGATGCATGCCTAACTTAAATATTTGTTGGTTGGCTAAAAGGCTATAATAAGAAGTATTTATTTATTTAATGTAATGTTTGCTGTCAATACATCTGAAGTACAAGATATGTCATTTGTGTAGCAAGTTATCTACTTAATTATTACCAAAGTGGGACAATGTAGATTGTAATAGATTCTGATTACTAAGTTGAGCAGTATTTTTTGTTTCTGAAAAGGCAATTGGCAAGATTTTGTTTATATCAACCAACAAACTGGCTGTAACAGTTCTTTGTTCACTTGGGCAAAGTTGAATTGGGTACTAGCTTGATAATCTCACAAGTTGGAGCCTGCTACTCATTGACGTTCTTGTACGTCCTCTGCGACTGAAGCACTACAATTTCTGGCATGCTACTTTGTTCCTTTACTTGTTGCTGTTCGTCATCGCTGCGATATATTCACTATGCATATTGTATTGTTTGGTGATGATATTTAATACCGTTTTGAAAAGAATGCCTATGTTTGCATATGGTTTTCCAATTGCTCATATTGTTTTCTTTTTATTGGATTGCAGAGACTGGCTTCTGATTTCCTTTCAAATTACATATTTTTGACTGTTGGAAGAGTTGGCTCAAGTACCGATTTGATAGTACAAAGGGTTGAATTTGTTCTGGACTCTGACAAGAGAAGCTACCTGATGGACCTTCTTCATGCCCAAAAGGATAGTGGAATCAATGGGAAGGTACTTGGAAGGCTTGGTTTGTCATTTCATTTGGATCGTCTTTTTAGCAACCGTTTGTTCTATTTATTAATATTTTTATGTTTTGCAGCCAGCGCTGACTTTGGTGTTTGTCGAAACTAAGAAGGGGGCTGACTCTTTGGAATATTGGTTGTGCAGTCAGAATTTTCCTGCTACAACTATTCACGGCGATAGGACCCAGCTGGTCAGTCGGAATTTTCTGAGTCTTTTTTTTTTCCCTTTTTGGAAATTTGTAATGTATTAACCAAAAAGACCAAATTGCAACTAAAGCACGTATCTGACAAGGGGGTCAGGTTCCTTCTTTGCGTTAAGTCTTCTTATGGGCAGGAGGAGATAAAATAAAGCTCAACTAACATCAAAAGACCCATGAAAGCTACATCATTGACTTCCGATTTGAGGTTGGTGAGGTAGATTCCAGTTAAAACACAAAAGCCTATCTCTGTTGGAACTTGCAACATACTTAAATACAAGAAACGTAGGTAAAGCATGAGCTCTATAGCTTGAATGAGACCATCCCATGTGTTCTTTTTATTCTGAAAAGCCTTATTGTGAGAACATAAATAGTTATACGCGACAACACACCTTCCAATGCTCATCCAAAAACCCCTTGAAAGTTGATGTGTATTTTTAAGCTAAGCTTTCTGGGTGTTGATTTTAAAAACTGGAAGTTTTAACCTGGATCTAGCTTTTTTCTTAATTTGAAACAAGGTTACATTTTGATAGGAATGTGGCATTGTATGCCTAATTCTGACAGGAATGCGACATTGTATGCCTCTCGAATAACCGAAATGTAAGTGATACTTAGACGCCTTTCTGTTCAGACAGGGGCACATAACGAGGGAGAAATTCAACTAGTTTGTTTCTCTCTTTTCGAACCAGTTTGAGGGAAAAGAACTCTTTCTTCTCTGTTCTTTTCCTAGATCGTTTCGGACATTTTATTACTACTTTCTTGGAGAATAACTGTACTTTGTCTACCTTGATAGCCATTTAACAATTTTAAACTTGTATTTGTGTATCCTGCATCAATGCTACTTACCTGGCTCATTACCAATTTATTGAACTTGGATATACTTCCTGATATAAATAAAGTCTTGTTTGGTTCAAGTCCAAGCTTTTTTTATTTATATGCAATATAAATAAGGGCTTGTTTAGCAAATTTGTTGTTGCTTAAAAAAAGAAGGCAGAGAGAAGTAATATCTCTAAAAGGAAAAGTTTCCCGACGGATGTGAGCGCTTGTCAAAAGCGAGAACTCACAAGCCTTGCAGTGCACTTGTAGCGTTAAATTGAGTCAATGTCAACTTCATTGCATGATTAATGATATTGAGATCTAAAATTGACCCCCTGTTAATTACTTTTTCTGATTAATATTTTTCTATTAGCTGCCAACATCTGTACTGTTGAATGGTGATCATCACTTCATATACTTTTTATCTATTGTCTTCGTTTTCTCATAACAGGAAAGGGAACAAGCGCTGAGATCCTTCAAAAGTGGGCGAACACCAATTTTAGTGGCCACAGATGTAGCAGCACGTGGTCTTGATATCCCTCACGTCGCTCACGTGGTCAACTTTGACCTTCCCAATGATATTGATGACTACGTACATCGCATTGGGCGGACAGGGCGAGCTGGCAAGACGGGATTAGCGACTGCCTTCTTTAACGATAACAATACGTCACTGGCAAGGCCACTCGCCGAGCTGATGCAAGAAGCTAATCAAGAAGTACCATCTTGGCTCAGTCGGTACGCCAGTCGGGTTAACTATGGGGGCGGCAAAAATAAGCGATCTGGCGGAGGCAGATTTGGCAGTAGGGACTTCAGAAGGGATGGTGGCTCTTTTAATCGAGGCGGTCGAGGTGGCGGTAGTGGCGGCGGTGGTTATGGGAGCTACGGAGGGGGAGGATATGGTTCTGGAGTGACCAGTGCCTGGGACTAGTGTCCCATATTATTTATTCAGAATCCGGTTTCCTGTAGTATATACATATTTTTCAATTAGAATAACGTGATTATTAATTTTTGTTCTATTTCCAATATTTTTTTTTTTGTTCACTGCCTGAAAGTGGTTTTGTATGTGAATAGAGTTTTCTATTTTCCGTTTTCCATTTTAGGAGTGACATTAACGTTTTAAATAATTTTCAACTTCTTTTCATAGAATTTGTTTTCGATGTTTTATGGATCAACTGGTCAATTTCGTTCTTTGTATTGGAATTTTAAAGGCTGTTTATTTGTGACCAAGTGAAACTGAATAGTAATATCAACTTATGTAAACATAGGGAAAATCTGTAATGATCTGCCTGAAAATCTTGCCACCATCAATAGCTAGGAAGAAGGGAAGGCATTTTTACTTCAGTTGTACAGGTATAAATATCTATGTTCCAAAATTATTCAAACGCCTACCTATTTGATTAGAACCTGAGTGTTGAGCAATTTCACATATTAAGTTATTAAAACCTTTTTATTTCTTATTTTTTATTTTCTTTTATTTTCTAGATTTTACTTTTCAAAATGAAATATTTGTTGATTCAAACAAAAAAATGGTTATTTGCACAACCATCATTTTGATGTGATAACAGATATGGCAGTAATGGTGATGCCCAAGCACTAGCATGTGAGCTTCTGTAGAATTTCGGGAGGAGACCGAATTGTCCAACTGGATACACTACAAATTAACAACGTAACACGAGTGCGTCTATACACAACCTCCCCAAAAGTAATAGCATATCAATAATAACTTGAACCCTGTCTCGGAGGCCAAATTTCTATACAACGCTTTAAAATTTGTCTGTCACAGCGTGGTGCAATAAATATATCACACCAAACCGAACCTTATATACATAGTAAAACCGTCAAACCTTATGCTACTCTTTGAAAAACACTGCAACAAATTCAATGAAACAAAAACCAAAGCATAAAATACACAGAAATTTTCTCAGACGGAAAGCTTATTCTGTATATAACTTCGCACACTTGTAAGTAGTAGAGGTGGAAAATAAAATTCAACAGACCAATCACACTCAACCCCCATATCCGAAGAAGGAAAACCTCATCCCAGTGTTTGCGGCAAACAAGTTGTATTCTTCAATGGGGTCTTTCATATTATTACAATCATGTTCATCATCAACAAAGCCATTTTTGGAAGGCACTTGGGAATTCAACTTGTATTCTGCTGGAGGAGCTACAGGACTAGCAAAGTGAAAGAGTGAAAACCCCGAATTACCCTCGTAAGACTTTTCAGAGTTACCATTCGGTATATGATTTCCACCTGGCAATGTTTTCGATGCGGGTGGTCCCACTGTAACAGTACTCTCCATGTCAGCTTTCTTAAATGATTCTCGTGCCCCACATGTTTTAAGAGTTACAGTTTGGTCCTTCGCATTGATCTCATTGGTTCTAAAAACTGGCCGATAAACGGGGGCTTGACCTGGACTGAGCAAAGGGGTATGGTGCTGGTGAGCTCCATACTGCATGAAATGAGAATCCCCATTCATTCCATATTCAAATGGGCTAGGATAGGCATAGTGGCTCGGAGGATGAAAAGACATCAACCCATTTGTATGGGCAGGTGGTCCCCACCTAACTGGGCTCTGATGGTAGTAACTCATTGCTGAAGGAGGAGCTTGATACATTGGAAATGGTATGTTAGGGTTGTGAATTGAAGGAACCATGCCCGGATATTGAGAATTAATAGTGGCGTTCGGTTGCAGATTGTCCATATTGTGAGTTTGATTCCTAGGTAAATCACTAGAAAAATTACTCTTTTCCGGTGAATATTCAGGCACTGTTCTGATTCTTATAACCTGCCCTTCTTTTGAAAAATTATTTTTCACAATTTTGGCCTCCTGATATTCGGGGAGAACTTTTTCAAGGACTGAAGTTTCTTTTCCTTCAGAATGCTGGCTGACATCTTCAGAATCCGAAGAGGATTCAGGGTTTGGGGAGCTTGAAGAGGACACGTTACTATCTCCTTCACTGAGACATGAAGAACAGTTATCAGAAGTCGAAGAGACACTCATGGGTTTGACTGTACACCCACTTAAGGAAGAGGTTGTAACTGGACATATCTCAATATTCTCATCAACTGCTTCCTTCGAAAACTGAGGAGCCTTCAATTTATTCTCTTCCTGACTTGCTTCAAGCAGTTGTTCAATGAGATCCTCAGAAGAAATTGCACCAGATAACTTAATTTTATCGGATAAACCACTTTCAGTTTTACAAGTACACGTCTGTGACATAAGATTGGTGTCAGAGTTGCCTCGAGGATCCTTCCTCAATGAATCTGTAGGCTCCCAAACCTTTTTAATATGAGGTGAATCACTATTAGAAGTATTAGTACCCGTGATAACCTTGCTTTTGGGTCTCACACTGTTCTCACGAGTGTGGGTAGTTTGATTATACTTATTAACACGGTAATATTGTCTGGAGATATCATGCGTCTCCACCTTTGGTCTATAATCATTATGCCGGTTACAGCTGCTGCAAGAATTGGAGTCATTTTTCTCGCTCATACGGTTGGTAACATACTGAAACCTTTCGCCAAGTTTGGGACCATGATTTCTAGTATTTGACTTTGTGGGATTACTTTTCACTTGTTTATTCCATCCTTTTGAACTGTGTAAATTAGTTTCAAAGCCATAACAATAACTATATCCGGGCTCCCTCACGCCAGCAACACCTCTAATTTCTGAAGCAACTGCAAATCGTGAGGCTACAGGCCAGCATTCCTTCCGAAATTTGGGTTTCTGATGAGAGATTTTCGAATGATCAACTGGATATGAATCCCTATCATTCTTCAATTTAGGAAACTTACTGTCATGACCTTCATCTGAGTGGCTTTCCATTTCCCAAATGACAGAATCATTCAATTCATGTTCATCCTTAATATTGGGAGATACAGGTCTGGATGAACAATCACCAAATCCGCACTCTGGATCCACATCATTGATGACATGTGGCTGTTCATAACTACTCCGTGAATCCTCCTCTTCATCTTCATCGTCAAGAACATTGGAAGCATCTGGGCTTTCGCTAGATACAGAGGATTTCTTCTCGCTGTCCAGGTCCTTGACCCTCAACCTCTCCTTCCTTCTGAGCTTTTTCTCTCTCTCCTTTGTTCTTCTTCGTTCCCTGCGTTCTTCTTCCTCACGCTTTTCCTTCTCTTCTTCTTCAAGAAGTTTTGTCTGCAAGAAGAAACCATGGCAAAGAGAAGGGGTCATCAGAGTTCACTCTTGAAAAAAAAACTTAAGGATTGCTAACCTCATGATGGGAACTGGAATTTAATTTGTATGTAACAATTATTACCTGCTTTTCTAATGTAATAATTTCTTTGCATGCAACATGAACACGTTCTTCAAGCAATTTTAGCGCGAGACATACAAAAATGCTGTGAGCATTTTGACGTGCAGTTCCTTCTCTGACAGCTTTTTCAACCTGAAAATTCAACAAGAATTATTCATTAGCTAGAAGTTCCAGACATCATATGCCGGTATGCAAAATTATTTAGCACACAAGGCAAAAGAAGTGCAACAGAACAGAGAGCCTCTTTATTAGAATGAATGAGAATGGATTTTTACTATAACTTCAAGAGAAAAGATAGTGGCAAACAAGCATTTTTAAAAATTATTTCCTGTGTAACGACATTCTTACTAGTAGCAATCTCTGCCTGTATTACTCATAAAGCCAAACCCCGCTAAGTCGCTAGACTAGCAAGGCCTTTCTCTGTCGGACTCGTCTACTGCTTTCAAAAAGAAATTCTGTCATATAACTCTATCCTAACACCCATGGAGAATAAAGCTCGGATGGTGTGAAAGGCCAAATTAGATTCATTAAAGAGATTATTAAAAGAAAAAGTCCATTAGGTTGGCAAAGAAGCTCTCAGGACAGTCAATGGCAAAAAGAAACTTTATGAGGCTGACTAAGTGTCACTAGAGTGAACATACCTGCTCTTTGAAAATGACAGTTGCAGCATCTAACAAAAATTCTCTAGCCAGTTCAGGACTCTTCGCATGTTTTTGGGGACGGGAGCATTCGCCATCCAAATCATTTCCGTCCTTGTCCATGGAGTCATCATCCTGAAAATTAATATAGAATTATTAAAAGCTGCAGTGGAATCAAGTTACCACTTTCATAGATAATCTCACGCTGTGTTCAAGACAAGGAAAACATTTTTATCTTCCTTATGCGCATGTAAAATTACACACACATGACCAGGACAACTTTTATATATTTTGAAGAACAATCCTTCCAACAAATGAGGTGTTAAATATGTACCAAATTTTCATAAAACATTATGAAAATTCAAAAGTTGAAAGCCTAATAGGACTAGATTACCTCTTCTTCCTCGGCCTCTTCAGCATGCTCAAAGAACCTCCTAATACTTTCTCCTCTAGTAATCGTTACAAAACCATCCCCCACTACAAGCCTGCAATGGACACATTGTTGGCCCTTCAGTGCATGAGCTTTGACAGAGAACTCACTACAGCGGCCATCCATTCTCCAGGCCCTTAGAGTGATGTAGCAAGCCGTTAAACCACCTAGATCCAAACCGCTCACTTGGACCCTTCCACTCATGCCGACATTTTCAAATTCTAGAATGTCAGATTTTCCTTCCCCAGTTCCAACAGACCATTCGAAATGATGGTATATACCAATATTGTCCACAAAGGTTTGATGCCAATCAGCCTGGACCGAGTCATGAGAGACCTGAAATTTTTGAAAACAAAAGAATTATAACAGCAAAATCCAATCAAATGCAACACCTCTGCCATATCATACACACCACCACAATTCATTTTTGTAACGTCATTGATCACAAAAAGAATAGAACAGCAACAACAAAAAAAAATTGCACATCAAGAAATCAATAATTAGTGACACGTTAAAGCACACCTCATACTGGAAGGCAGTATCTGCCACACAAAACCAACTGGTGCAGCGAGGTTCCTTTCGCATGCGTTTCAACTCCTTTAATTCTTTAAATTCCCGAATGACATTTCTTCTGCAATCTCTGCAAAACCTTTTGCTATCAAACCTGCAACATCCCACTAAATTCTGAGGATAGTAAAGCATAGCGTGCTTTGAGATCTTTCAATGACAAATACTCAACCCAAGAAATGCCATTGTATCAAGAGACACAATTCAAGAGGCACAGCCCAATCTGATTGTGATTGAAAATAATGTCTCAATACATAATGAACATGCTAAAGGACGTACAATAAAACAATATGAAACAGCAATGCATATAACAAGCTATCTAACCAAAAGTAGTTCAGTTATAGTATAGGACTCTAAAAGATGCATATAATATATGAGTATAAAGGAGAATGCGTTTGAAGCAATGCTAGCTGAGGCTCAATTCAGTTAAAAGTGCATAGAACAAGTACTGACGAAGTGGTACATGACGATATCGACGAGATAGACAGGGTAGGCTTAGCTGAGGTGTAGGGAGTGAAGCTGTGTAAAATTAGTTTATTCTCTCTTGGCTTCTTAAATTTTATTTGATGATTCCGCCTCTAAGTTTAGAATTGCCCACTGGGGCAACTAGGATGGGAAACTGAAACATGGTCGGAATTGGGAATCAGGAGAGGTTTGGGGATGGTAAATCTGATTATGCTCCTTAATGATTTCTTTGTTTTGGTTTCTGGTATGCATTTACTCATCCAAAAAAAGTTAGAATACGTGGTATAATGAATGCTTCAAAAAAATTAAGACAAAGTCCAACTGGTGGTGAAGATAAAAACTTGTCCTGAGAGATCTTCCTGATTTGTTCATGGGGAAAAAAAAATCATCCACAAATCTCTTAAAATGTAATGGAAAAGAACAGAAAATAAGACGGAATATTACGTATATACCAAAATTAAGATTCTCGACAAAAGATTTCAGAAGTGGAAATCTTGAATAGAGATGATGAGTATTAGTTTACCCCCAACGATCAAAATGATCAATCTCAACTCCGGAGGAAAAAATGGTACTAGGCACAAAACCATACATTGAGGTTCTATATTACTTGGACGTGTTTTCAGAGATATTTATGTACCATATAAGGTCAGTTACCACATTCAGAGAGTTGAAAAGTGGACACTAGTCAAGATGTTTCGTATAAAGTGTTGAGAGAGCTTTCAGAGTTTTCTTGGATGAATGCACCAATTCATTTCCTTTACCATATGAGCTCTTATGGCTTACAAGTACAACTCTATCAATAAAAAAGACTTACACAGGGACATACTTCATCACACGGCACCATCACAACGGCCAACTATAGCAACAAAATAATATTTTATCTTTAACATGAATGAAATAGTCTGACAACAAGGTAAGAGTGGTACCATATTTAGACTTTGATGAACCACCAAACAGCTAGCACTTAACTAATATGGACCAACAATGATATATAGATTCATCCACACAAGCTGAAATCCACTCCCATTTGGGTAATAAAATATAATTCTTTCTAAGATATATATGCAGGTACTCCCTAATAGTGAAATTCCAATTGACTTGCAACAAGCCAACAATAATGCCACTGGAACAAAACAAGTTGATATGAACATAACATAGATTGATGTATATGTGCGTACACAGAAGGGGAAAAATATAAACTTAAGCACGTATATTTGGAAGATTAGCTTCCATGTAATGGAATTAGGCATATGATAATTAAAAATGAAAATAACAAATTCTATAGCTTTCAAACTTGCAACTGTTATGCCTATATCTATGTCTAGATTTAACATACCATTTACATTAAAACCTACAAGCTTGAAATCGAAACATTAAACAGATTGGACAGAGATAAACACAAAAAATAAAAATAAAAAATCGTAGAAAAAGTAGTCCACATGCCCACCTGTACATGAGCCTTTCAATGAAATCCTCTTCCTTCATCCTTAAAAGAGATTGACGAGTTTCTTCCCCAAGGGCCGACCAAAAATCCACCAATGTGTCAACAGATAGTCTGGCAGTATGCAAGGCACATGTTTCCCTTGTTCCATGCCCTCTACCATAGCTTGATATTCCCTGGCTTATCCATCCTCGACCTCCACCACCACATGCATCGGGATAAAGCAATTCTCTCTCCCGCTCCCTTGCATGAGCACTGTCAAAGACCTGATTCATATGGATAGGAAGCAAAAAAATATGAACATAAAAAATACATGTACATCGGAAGAACTTCTATATCTTTAAATTGGAATGAGCATGCAAACGTACAATTTGCAGTTCGTCGAGCGACTTTGCGTACAAGTAGCAATCTAGAAGGGTCAGAATCCCATCTTTGGTCGTTGTTAAACCTCCCCAGGGGTGTACTGCAGGATCTTGAACTTCATCTTGGCATACAGTCGTCAAATCCAAATCCCCATCATTCTTACTCTTCAATGCTCCTTGCCTAATATAAGGAAGATGTCCATTTCCGCCTTCCTGTGGGAGAGACTTTGCATACATGACAATCTGCAAAAACCCTTCAAGCAATAGGCCATTGCATCTGGAGCAGTACATATTCTTACGTGCTTGCTCAAAGAGGGTTTGTTTGTCAATCCTCAAGAGCTCTTGCCGAGCTTGTGTTGACAACTCACTCCAAAACTGCAATACAAGTCGGTGTAAATATCAGCCACGCGTCAAAGTCGCACCGCTACAAATACAGAGTTTCGCCACTTTGCTGTTGTCATTATGCATTGAATTGAGGATGCAAAAGCAACAGGGTATTAACTCCATTCAAATATGTGAAGAAATAAAGGTAAAAAACAGACAAATTTTTTTCACCTTCTCGTTTTCCCAAAAGTTCCAAGCCACCTAAACCCCTCACTACTTCACATTTGGAGTAATTAGTTTGTATTTATCACATAAACAAATAAATGAAAAACAATACATTCATTGAAAATCATTTATTCAAAATGGAATTCACAATATATTGCCCATCCCCATCCGAAACCGATAAGAATTTTGTTTTCCAAACATAATAAAATCTCCCTATAATCAAATTAAATTGCAAATCTAGTTCAAGATCTGATTAATTCCCAAAACCAGAATCCACTCATAACAGTAAAAGCATTAGAATTAAACTGAAAACCAATTCACTGAGGGCTCATAAAAACCAATCCAGATCGATAAATTGTAAAAATGAAACAACCTTCTGGAGCTGATGGTAGCTGACATCATTGCGGTGCTTCGACCAGAAGCCTTTGGGGGAGACCGATGATCCATTGGAACACGGCAGAGAGCAAAAAGACGACGATGACGAGGCAGAGACACCATTGCTGAATTGATGAGGTAATCCAGGCATCTTCATACCAATTCTTTTATGTATTCATATATACCAATCTTCAATTCATCACATCACAAACACCAACAAGAAAACCGATCAATCTCAAGAAATTCTGTTAAATCAGATATACCTAATATATAATAAAATGGATTGATTGTATAATTAAGTCCGATTTGAAGGCTTGTACGGATCGATTTGGGCCCTGCGATGATGAATTTGATTTCGAGCGATTCGATTGGATTGAATTAGAGAGAGAGAGAGAGATGAGAGAGAGAGCAAACAGATCTATGGGAGAAAAGAAAAAAAAAAGGAAGGGTATTTTAGATATTTTATATTCCTAAAAGATTATTTTTGCAAAAATTATTAAAAGAGAGTTATTATTGCAAATACGCCGTGTATTAGAGTCATTGTATCAAATTTCCCCATGAAAAGGAGAGCAAATGAAGAGGATAGATGGAAATAATTATTATAATATAATTTCCTGATATGAAAGTATTATTCTTATTTATTTTGTAATCCAATAAAAATATTTGTTATCCTTTTTACAAAAATAATTTTTTATCCAATTTTGTACTAATATCAATTAATTATCACTGCTTTCAATAAAAAAATTAAATATTTTTTTTATTTCATATCAAATATATTTATAATACTTATAATTATTATTATTATTATTACTTAAAAGTATAATTGTTCGTTTTTACTGTGAAAGTATACTTCAAACCCTTTGTCATCACATTGCTATGTTGTAATATTAATTGTGAATTAAAATTTGAACCGCTAACTCTCTTTCTCAAATAAAACATGAAAACAAATGTTACGAATGTGATATTGTTCGTATTCCTCGTTCACTGCTGGCAAGTGAAGTGCATAGATTAATTGTGTTTCTTTGTAATATGGTGATTAATCAAGGTTAAGTATAAACTTCATGTTAGCTAATATTGTTATGCACTATTTGGCGAATTGGACGCAATAACGTTTATATATCATTATATTTATATCCATTTAACGAGTATTGTTGTGTGTCGTTCTCTTGGTCATGCAAATTGTACATTTGGCAACTAATGTGCATGTATATGGACGGCATAGATCATCGAAAATGTTAAAAGTAAGAGTAATCTCATACGTAACTAAAATTTTTACTCAATACCCACTAGCGTAACTAAATTTTTTTAATTCAATTCATTTATTACAATACAACTAAAAATCAGCCATATTCAAATACTCTTCTTAATACGTCGGCATGTAAGAGAAACGACGTAATATTTTAGAATATATAAGTACAAAATTTATGGGTGTGACTGAAGTTATGTAAAAAATATTTATAGTGAAAATTTAATATTAAAATTATTAATAAAAAATTTTACATCAAAAAATTTGATACTGTAAATTCGTGAGTAACTTCAGCCCGATTTAGCAAAGTAATAGATGCGTGTCTGCTAATAAAAATAGTTACAATTGCTATTTATTCTCTTATTTTTGTTTTGTGGTCCGATCTAAACACGTTAATTCTTTTTTGGTTAAATTATACTTTGCCCCCATAAGGTTTTTCATAATATTAGATTGCCCCCAAAAGTTTCCGAAATTATACTTTGCCCCTTTATCCAAGTTAAATTTTGTTATATAAAGACCATATTATTTTTACTTAATTTCCTAATTTTGTTAATTTAGAACTTGATACTGGGTAATATTAAAGAAAAAAATAATTACTATTTTAATAAAAGTATATTATATTTATAAATAATTTTAAATAAAAAATTATAACAAAAAACTATACAAAATATACTATCTAAGGGGAATTTTAGTAAATTTTTAAGCTATTTATTATAAATAATTTTACTTTCACTTTACTCCTAGAAACATTGGGGATAAACTGCAATGCCCACCAAACCTCACAAGGGTACAATGTAATTTCAGAAACCTTGGGGATTTCTGAAATTATCAGAAACCTCATGGGGGCAAAGTGTAATTTACCTTTCTTTTTTCTACTTGAAGCTCATGATCCATGTGACTTGACCTTTAAAAGTCAAGAGCTCCCATGATTCCTCGAACCCCAACTTCAACTTGAAGAGTCTTTATGCTCCTACTTGGAAATGTCGCCCAAATTAGTACTTGGGATAATTTATTCTCTAAATTAATTTGCTGCGATGCACAAATTTTTTTGTTTGTATATTATGCGATGCACGAATTATTTTTAAATTTTTTCGCTGATGTATAATTTCATGTACGTTTTTGCGATTGCAATAAATAATTATAAAATAAAATCTAATATCATAACGAATTGCTTGTTTAATACAATAACTACACTATTTTGGTTGTGATTTTCCAATTTCTTGATTATCTCTTATAGATATGGTATAAAGAAATATACATATTCTGATGTGCAATAAAATTTACTGAATTCCAGGAAAAACAATGTCTAATAAAACATAATTAATCTAATTTTCCAAGCCAATCCTTTGGCATGGAGCTTAACATCGAACTTACCCAGTTGAGTTTGGCTCGGAGTTTGTTCCTTCCACAATCACACCGTGTTGTTGTCTTGCAGCAAAAAAATTTCCGATAAAAATTTTTCTTCTGTTGGTGTTCCGTAAAGTTATGATCATAAACTTGTATGATCCAAAAACATCTGATTATTTTTCATAAGTGTGCACTGGGTTCAAAATTTTAGCACCCACTTACTAACAACATTGTCCTAATTATCTTTTTTATGACCAAAAATTGTAGATATGACCTGTGCTTAATCATGAGGGCATCTAGTTTAGTGAGTTTTGTTCTATCTCCCTTTCTGAAAAGCACACACATTTTTGTATATTCGTATCACCATAAACTAAGGCTTCATTTGGTGTTAGGATTCTTTATAGAAAAATATGATGGAAAGAAAAATCTCTTCATAAAAAATAATTGATTCACAATAACATTTTATTTTTCGTCATATTTTATTTCAAAAAATACTTGCATCAAACACATCATAAAACTTATGCTTGGAATTCTCAAAGGAACGTTACATGAAAAACATTTAAACTCTTATTTATTTTTTCATTTTTTTTAAAGTTTCAATATTGTGTAATCCAAAAAAATTACAATAATGTACCATACGATATTTATCCAGCTAATACTATAACTTGCTTCATAAGGAGTTACAATGAAACTAGAATAACACGAATTACATAAAAAATAAATACTGAAAAGTTAGACTAGAAACACATTACAAAGCACAAACTATCCTGATACAAAATAAATAAATATCGAAGACTATATATCATCCTAGAAAAACATTAAAATATGTAACAGGTTGAACTAATCAAGTCGCACCCAAAATATAGCTTAAACACAAACTCTATTCCTGGATAAGAATCTTTACATCCACTACTAATGGTTTAAAACTCACCAAATAAATTGATAGTATATCTTATTTAAAATCTACTACTCAATATTCAAACTCAATTATTCATAACTAGGATCAGCGACCAAGTTCCACCACCATGTGCTTAAGAAAAATAAAGCTTGAAGCACCATACAAAAAATTCATATTTCTTAAGTGTTAGGTCTGTGAAACCCTTGACCAAGTAATAACGTAGAATGACAACAAATCCATATACTAAACTATCTACACCGGCCAATAGAATGAACGTAGATTCACCAAATCTATTCAACTGTCAATTCATATTTCAGTATAGCGTGGATATAAAATGAGAAATATCAGACGGAAAGGAGTGACGTGTTAGTACAAAAACCCACCAGTCAAAATTATGAGAATGAGGGAGAAGGGTTTGAATCCTACACCCTATCATCTCTACCGATTGTTGATGATACGGTGATATTTACAAATATCAATAAGGAGGCGGCAACAAAAAGCCCACTTATCGACGACATCTAAGGTCTCAATTCTGCTGCGGCTAAGGGTAGATTAGATTGGGTTTGACCTAGCCGAATCGGTACTACCCCGACCAAAACTCGGGTCTGGGTTGGCCGGATTGGGCTTTGGCAACCCATATTTGGTCGGAAGAGGCGAAAGGACAGTATGGGAGAGCATGAGGCGAAAAGGGATGTCAAGTGCCCACCCCGAGCCACTTTCAATCAGCGAGTTGGCCGGAATGGACTGGGGGTTGGGGTGGCGCGCCCTCTCTTGTTTGTCTTTTTTTCCCCCCCATGTTGATAGTATACTGGGCAATAAAAAGCATGCTTGGGGGTTTAAGGTTGTATTTAAGAAACATTAACTACTCTTATTTTTTTCCATATCAAAATGCACAATTGGGCAATATAAAAGAAGTTATGGAATCTTACGTTAAGGGTATTGTGTTTTTAATTTTCTATTAATTTAATTTTAGTAATTCATTAAAAGTATACACTTAGGAAAGAATCATAATGCCATTTGGCGCAAAACCACTGTCGAGTATCTCATTTTAGTTTATTGTATATAGAGAAATACTGTATCAAACCAAAATTTTTTACCTGATTTTCTTATCTATTGATGTGATAAGAAGAATTCTTTGAATGCGATTAGTTTTTAATTGTATTGAATTAATATTTTTTTTTCAAGTTAGTGGATAAAATAATAAAGTAAAAATTACGATTGTATATAGAATTGCTCTTGCCCTGCGCCCTCTCATTCCCGTTAGTCCTCTAATAATTTATATTTGTTTGACTTAAAAAGTAAGATCTAATATTAACCACATTAAATTTACAGGGAACATAAGTACTACGTAGACTTATTTCCAAATATCAATAAATATAAATTAAGAAAAGTGGGGGCCTGACGGCAACCTCGAAGCCGTTTCCACGACGGCTTTTACCCAAAGCCATTAGATCTGGTGCTATGAAAAAAAGTCAATTTATCTCTCCTTCTTTCCATTCTTTTCCAATTTCTCTCTCTCTCTCTCTCTCTATACTACCATTGTTCCGCTGCATATCAGCCCCATCAAATTATCTCTTTTGTAGCACTCGATCGAGTGCTTTTCTTTAATTGGGGGTTAACCTGGGGGAATTGAAAATGAGATGTGCATGAGATTAATTTATAAAATGAGGAAAAAAGATTACATCACGGTTTGAGCGAGTGGGTTACATCTTCCATTTCTGTTTCCATCTCTCATTCCGTTGAGAAAGATTTGTTCGATAATCTGTTCTGAAATTTGTTGTTGTAGCCGCGTTTGTGCAAGTTTATCTGAATCTAACGTTACGGTTTGTGAGCTGTTGCAGAACTGAAAATGCAGAAACTGAAATGCAACTCAAACTCAAAATTGAAAATGCAAATAATCAAACTGAAAATGCAAAAAACTGAATTTCAAACACATTGCATTTTCAGAAAAGCA
>MKEJ01049065.1:0-12993 GCA_001753735.1 Embelia ribes | reverse complement strand
TAGTAGTAAGCATACCTCATCAATCAATTCAGGAACAGCAACCAAGTTCACATGCAAATCTCGAGCAATGTTTTCACCTATCATATCTTTTGGAGGGGATTTCCAACATTGCTCCCTGCTGCCATCGAGTTGTCTTATCTTTTCTCCTATCACATCAACAGTTGATTTGACATAGGTGTATTCCTCGGCAAGAATAGTTCCAATGTGTTCTTTAAGCTGAGAATGGCAATAAAGCAACTGTAATATGCCCTTCTGGATTGCTTCTTCTGAAAGAGTCTGCATTCATGTCAATGCAATCACATCTAAGAGAATGAAAGCTCGACGATGATCTCAATCTTAGAGAAAGCAAAATTCTTACTTTCTTCTTCTCCAGATTATGTACTCTCTTTTTCAGATGAGTTTCAATTTCCAGTCCCTGAACTCAGGGAAACCCAACCATTGTCAGTTAATACAAATTATTGAACTGTGGTGGAAGTAATGTACATCAGGACCTTCTTTCCATACCACACATAATTTGCTTTGAAGGTTATCCACAGATTTCCTCAGTGCCTGCACTTCGGCTTCCATAGAACTCTGTCTGAATGAAAAGTTATTCGGTTTTGCAAACAAGGATGCAGAATGAAAGTTTCTAGAACTCTTCAGCAATGGGAAGAACACAAGTCTCGCGCTTATGGTGTTATGAAGAGCATTAAACAGTTGAGTTCAGTTCAGTTCATGCAGGCATTTACTTCTCCAATTCCCCTAAATTTAACTAGACCTTAAAGATGCCAAAACAAATCATCTTGCCAAGTAAAATACAATACAATTGAAATAGGTGGCATTTGGCGGAACTAATGAAAGTCCTTTCTTGGCCCCAAAAGTCCATTTCCATATTCTTTTGTTTCGTGAATACTTTTTTATGGACTTCCTCAGAAGTGGACAAAAGAATCAAACAAACAATCTAATCAAGCAAAGCATGCGCAGAAAACCAAACAAAGAAGAGAATTAGAAGGAAAGCAGCACAATGTTTCCAAGATCACAAATTCTGATCAAGAAATTAGGCAATAAAACTAGCAAATGACTTTATAAAGTAATATTGCCAATTACTTAACAATCTTCACATTGCAAACAGATCACACAAGACGTATGATATCAAGTTAATGATCAAGCTTTACCGTGCTGAGGGGGTTAAAGTTACCCATAACTCACAAGTACTTCTGTCAATGCAGTGGAAGCAAATAAACTTACCAGCTACTGACCCAGTAAATATGTGAAAGGAAGAAGTGCAAGATACAAGAAGAGACAAGGCTAGGTTGTTTTTCTGTTCATCAGTTGATTACACGGGCTTTTGTAAAGTAAATGACCCCCACTTCAAGTCATCGAACTAAAGCCATGTCAACAAAATCAACAAAAATTGCACAAGAATTGGTTCCCTTCCCTAGCACACCCTCCTTTTTATAAGGTTAATGACCACCCCAAGGAACTCTGAACCGAACACGACTACCACTGCGAGAACACAGAATTCTTAAAGTAGAAAAAGTATAAAATATCCGAAAAATTTAGCAAAATCCATGATATTTAAATTATTTTCATAATTAAATAGTTAAAGTATTCAAGCAGTACATAGCAGTAGGCTAAGTAGTTATTAGCAGTTGCCATGCAGTGGGCCAGGCAATTACTAGCAATTAGATTCCGAGCACTATAAAGATACATATTGTAAAACTCTACAGCAGTTAAAAAATATTAAGAATTTTGTTGGTCTTAAACAAAATTATACATACAATAGTTTTGAAAAGCAACATTTTTCTGCATGCGGCAGCCTATCTCCACTATGGTGTATAACATCTAACTTTAGAAGCAAAATGGAAAGCAAAAGCTAAAGAAAAGACGCCTTTCAAGGCCTAATATGCTTCATAACAACTATTACACTAGGTATTAAAAATGAATTGGCTACAAAAGTACAACAACCTGCCTGATTGAGAGATATTCAATGCTGCAATATAAGTTCTTATGTGTAAGTAGAGTAAGCCACAACGTGATAAGTTTTAACTGAAAATCTAAATGTCTCCTTCCACCAACACAACACATAAACACTCAAAACAGAAAAGGAAGAAGGGCCAAATAAATATCAAAAAGAAAAACAAAAATATCGTAAAGAAAGACAGTCTGGACTCCATTGATGACTTTCTGTTAGGCAATGGACAACACAGGACTCTGGACATAAAACTCTTTATGAGAAGTGTTCTTCATTTAGTGTAAAAAGTTTCAATTCCACTAGCGAAATACTTCTTCTCGAAAAATAATGCTCATCAAAAAAAAGAAAAAAAAAAAAGATTCTCAAGTAACAGAATTGACAAAATGCTCTTAACATCTTTCACTACAAAGGCCTGAAATTATCTTAGTGCACGAAGGACATTTCTCAATGATAAAGTACATAATATCTCATACTTCAAACAACAAAACACCTTTGACGGTTGAAAAATTCTTCAAAACACCTAATCACATATGTTAAAACTAAATTCAAATGAGCTTGAAGCATACTCCTCATACATAATTATTTCTCTAAACACAAGCAATCAGGCTCTGATGCACAAAGGAGACATGGCATATTTTAATAGTTATCAGAACTTACAACATATTTTGAGGAAGGAGTTTCCCCTTGGTCGCTAAAATCCCACTTTTCCGCTGAATCACACAAAAGGCATTCGCATTTATCTACCCAACTTCTATCTTCACAAGATCCACACAAGGAATATTGCCTGATCTCATAAAACTTATTGATAACCTGATATTAACAGAATACTCATCATAAAGAATAGAAGTTGGAGAAAGTAACTCAAAATGTAGTCCTCCTCAGAAACAGTTAGCGGCAACATAAGAAAAAATTAAATAAGTGTAGACTCTAGAAGTCAGCCAAGGCAAGGCTTGTAAAGTTTCATATCAATGCGAACAGACAAAGCTCCTGCCTGACCTTGAACCTCCGATGGATAAATATGAGCCCAGCCAGAAGAACAATTATTTTAGCCAAGCCCAAATAATAAGAACTTAAACACGCAAAGCCAAAATAAGAACAATAACAAGCCAAGTCCCAAACAAGAATGTCGTTTTTCAAAGTTTATAGAACATCATATTCTTTTTCAAGTGTCAAAATTGAATCTCTTCATGGAATTGCAACCAAAGTCACAAGGATATCTCGTAAGACATAATTCTTGGGTATATACATAATTCTTAAAAATATAGGAGCAATGAAATAACAGAAACAGATTATCTGATCAAGAATCCCCAAGGCTTATAATGTAACAAGGCTGGGACAAGAACACACCTTTTTGAAGATCTCGTTATGCTTACTCTGCTCCTCCAGATCCCTCTGCAATACATCTCTGAGTTTCTCCTCTTCAATTAAACGACTAGTAAGCTCTTCCACTCTACAACACCAATCAAAGTCTGTCAAAATGTTACCTAATTCTCCATGACCCCCCGCGTACTGCATTCACCGGAACGCGATACTTTAGTGTTCTAGTTCTCTACATTTGGCGAACCCAGAGAATCCTATTCATTTTGTCCATTAACAAAAGAAAGTCACAATACACAGAGTAAAGAAGAGCAAAATGAAATTCAACTAAAATATTCACTGTTTCTGGATAGATCTATGATACGGTGCCTAAAATTGAAGAGAAAGATGAGAATTCGTCATCAAATAAATCAATTTGGGCAAAAATTAGTGTTTGTCGCATTTGGAAAAGAGGATAGAGAGAGCATACACCAAAACGATGAGCAGAGAGATTTTATTTTCATAGCCTACGAAAAATTAACTGGTATAAATTAAGGTAAATTAAGCCCACCCCTGGTGTACCGTGTACCGGTAGTACTTACGCACCACGTTCCCGTATCTGTATCGCGCACCACAGTGGACTACAACCCAGGTAACATTGGTCTGTCGCTGAACATATAGAGTCCAGTAATATGCTTCTTATGTAGTATGGGTTTCAAATAAGAATTGAGACTAGAAAATTTAGAGGGAGGAAAAAATACAATTAAGAGGGGGAAAATGGGACAGAATTCAGAGAGAGTAAAGAAAGAAATTAGAGGCGGCATAAGAAACAGACAATATTTTTAGTTCAGAACTCAATCCTTCAAAATCTGTTTTTACTCATACATGGCAGCACTATTAATAGATGGGAAAACCCTAAGGAGAGCAAATATCTAGTACATGGATGTAACGATTATGAATCCAAGACATACATGCAACTGGCCATTGATAATCTAAATACATCCTAATCTAATATTAACTCAATATTTCGGAATGAATCAAATCAGAAAATAAATAAAATTTTAAAACTAATTTCTAACACTATATTTCCTTGTCTTTTCAGTTCTTTCCTAAAATAAGGGTGGAATCCTTTATCCCATAATTCTCTCTCACTAAAGCTCCGTTTGGTGCAAGGATTTCTCGTGGGAAAATATGAATAAGAAAAAAACAAAAAGAAAATGTTGTTCTCGCATTCATTATTTTTTGTGAAGAGATTTTCCTTAAAGTTACATTTGCCCATAAAAAATCCTTTCATCAAATGCAATGTGAGTGAACTCTTCACTGGAGAGTTAGATGTAGCTATCCTGCGTCAAAACACCAAATCGGATCATCAAACACAGGTTTCACACCAACAAGTGGATGGTTCTTCCAAGACAAGCTGTATATTCAACTCTTTTTCTTTAACCCTGTGACGCTAGTCGTTACTGGACGTGATTGGTTCAAGGAAAAAGCATCAAATATATAGGCAGCAACGGTTCATTAAGGCATTGGGGATGGCTGTTTGATATAGTTATGAAATATGTGGCTTGAAAAAGAGAAAATTGAACTCTAGGGAACTTCAGAATTGTAAGTTTAATGAAAAAAAGAAATTTAGGAACTCTCATCAACTGATTGCAAAGTGTAACAAATATATGACATTCATTAAGCAATCCAAAACTCTTCAAGAAATTTAGCCACTTTTTTGTGTGATGTACATTAATTTTTAATACATTCTTATCGTCAAAAGATGGGGATTTTTTTCTTAGGGTATTTACACATTCATGTGCTACAGATTACTACTTGAAAGTTTAATACTCGTTCAACTTGATTCAAGTGTGGGGTATGGCGCAGAATATCTTTATGTGAAAAGCAACAATGTTAAGTTTTTTCATTTTATATTCAGCAAGACTAAGGTTCAATAAGGATCCTGCAATTTTAGAAACTTAACACTACAAGATTGTGTTAAGCATAACGTATGTCCATTTGCAATTGGATTAAACATGTCTTTAAAGGTATTCACTGTTCCCAAAAGCCAACCATTCGAGACGTACCTCCTCTCAAGAGGGTTCAATTTCTCCACCATAAATTCCTCCTTCTCCTTAGCTTTTTCGGCCTGTTACCAGCAACAAAGCATACTCAGAGGCTCAAGCTTCCCAGGACAAAGAAATCCAAAAGCATTAAAGCAACAAAAGCCTAAAACAAGCACAAGAGTCCCATGTAATGAAATCACATTATGATAACACCCACCACATTCTCTTAACCAAAGACAAACACCGCTATCACAATGCTTCCATAAGTAAAACCAATTCATATGCTAAAAAGGAGAAACTACATATATTGCCCAACTAATCCACCAGTTATATTAACAATTGACTTTTTCAAAAATAAAATGCAAATCATCGACATCATCATCCAAGCCTTAAATATCCCAATAAATTGAGATAAGCTAAATGGAACAAAATAAGAAATCACGTCAGGTCGTTAACGAAAATTTTTCAATGCCACTCATTCCGATTGAAAGCCATTTGCTCGTCCAACATTATAATACGTATGTCCTTTTGTAACAATTGTATCCATGTAGTTAGAGGTCTAATACCTTTCCTTTCCATTCCCACTCCAACACTACTACATTTTCTAACTAATACACTCCTTATATGTCTAAACCATTTCAAACAGCTCTTTATCATCTTATCTTCAATTGGTGTCACTCATATCCTAAGCCCGAATAAATTCATTTCGAATCCTATCTGTTCTAGGGACTTACTTCCTATGATTGATTGTGTTTTTTAGTGGATTTGTTATATGCCCTATCGAATTGATTAATTTCTTTGGATTAGGGTTTGTTTCATATTATACTATATACATACACATCATGTCTTCCTCTCACACAATCCCGATAGTAGTGCAGCTCAACTTATTCCTCAAGAAACTCCTACTAGTCCATATGTCATGAGTAAAACGATGTCTTTAATACTGGATTGGTTAATCTTTCTTTGGCAGGACCTAACTACTATTCTGGATAATGTGGAAATTGCACTTGGATGTCACTGGTACTTTACCTTGTCCTTCAAATAACGATGCATGTATGACAATTAACAGCAATGCAATCTAATTGTCATAGATAGATACTGAATTCTATATCTTTTGAGATTGGCTTCCGCATGCTGAGACTACTGCTAAGATGAGGAAAAAATTGATTGAAAGGTTTTCTTATTGCAATGAACCTAGATTGTATGAACTTTATCCGAGATTGTGTTCTTCCCTACAAGATCACCTTCATCTCAACCTATTTTACTTAACTAGAAATCATTTAAAGTGATATAAGCACACTCAACCCTTTTCCTAGATGTAAACGTAGAGGTATTATTTCTTGCTTATTATCAGATGCCTTAAGCATAAGGCTTTTAAAACGGTTTTTCTCATAGGATTGAATGATAGCTATTATGCTATGGGAGTACAAATTCTCCTCATGAATGAATGAGAAATATCTATGTTGGCACGAGGAGAATCCGAAAAGTGTTAGCGTTTCCATGAATAGTACCTATGTGGTCTCTAATCTATCCATGGCAACTCATTTTAATCCTTCGACATGAAAATCCTGACCTAATCCAACGCAATGGCAATAATCATACAAGAGATGAATGCTACAAGCAACAATGTTATCCTCGTAGATGAAGTCTAAAGAGAAGGGAGTTTTAGCCTTCCAGAGTAACAATTTCACAGATTGTGCAACTTACTTTAAGCACAAATCAAGGGTAAGCGACAGCCTTCTTCTAATTATTCTCTTCCGAATGCCGCTACTAATGCTTTTCAGCGGAACATGATCAAACCTTTTCTTTCACTCTATCATTCATTGGATTGACAGGTACTACTCAACACATTAATACAGTTTTACTTTCAATCTCTTCTTTTCACAATCTTTTGATTTTAAACACTGGTGCTAGTAAGCACATAGTTCAATTTCTATCACATATCTATCTAGCATTATTCGCACCAACTGATGTGGTAAATTTACCTTATGGCAACATTGCTCCTGTTATACATGTGGGCACTATCATTTTAATTTCACGACTTATCTTATACGTGTTGTGTCTTCTAGACTTCGATCTTTCAATTTCAGCCTTATTTTTGCTAGACAATTGACTAAATTAATGGCTTATTTACTATTCTATGCCAATCTTGCTTTATACAAGACCTTGTCTCATAGAAGACGAATGGAGTGATGAAGATATGTGCTCTCTCAAGAATGTAACCGCGTATACTACTTTCACTATATCTCCCCTTCAATTCAAAGCAGTTATCACTTTTCTTTTGTTGCCACTATTTTTTTTGTTTCTGATGTTTGGAATTGTAGGCTAGGCCACAAATCTTTTTCCATTCTGAATGATATTAAGGTACGCATACCTAGCTTGTTTGCTCTTCCAAAATCTACACCTTGTGATGCCTGTCACAGGGCCAAACACAAGCTTTGTCTTCTTTCTAGTTCAACAAAAAACAATGCTACTTTTGAACTCATTTATTGGTTTCATTTTTCTTTCATCATAGTAGATGATTAAATTAGAACTAATTTGTGCTTTTCTTACAACACAAATCAAAGACAGATCCTACCTTTCTTTATTTTTGCAATCCTATTAAAACACAGTTTAACACAAACATTAAAATCATCAGATCAGATAATAGGATTCAGTTCAAGCTGCTAGAATTGTGTAACACTCATTATCTATCAAACTAGCTATGTTGGTACACCACCACAGAATGGTGGGGTTGTAAGTAAACATAAGCACGCACTTAATACGGCAAGATCACTTCGATTTCATTCCAATGTTCCTTTTATGTTTTGAGGGTGTCTTAGTTGCTAGTTATTCAATAATTGATTGCCTTTTCTTTTCTTTAAAAATAGAAGTCCTCATGATGCACTTCTTGAGGTTGTTCCTTCCTATTCTCACGTGAAGACTTTTGGTTGTCTTTGTTATGCAAGTACATTATCTGCTCATATAAAAAGATTGATTCTAGAGCTAAAAAATGTACTTTTCTTGACTATGCTACTAATGTTAAAGGCTATAAACTATATGATTAATTTACACATCAGTTGTTCCTCTCTAGGAATGTTTTCTATGAAAACAGTTTTTCCTTTGCAAATTACACTCACAAAATCTATCTTTCAATAATATTTCTTATTCTCATCCTTTTTCATCTCACAACGATATTCAAAATAATTCTTTTTCATCTTCAGAACCATCTCCTCGGCAACCCAATTCATATGTTTCTCTTGTTACTTCTACCTCCCGTAGTTCTACTTCTTCCTTACCTTTCAATTCATACCTTGGAGATCTACCTAAGGTTGCCAAAGCGTGCATCGGTCACATATCGTTGTTTAAATTTTTAATTATCTAGTCTTATCTCGTTCCGGCTCATATATTGCAAGTTTTTCAGCAAAATTAGTTCATATTGTAAAAAATACACATCACTTGAAGAGACATAATATACCATGTAAGTGCAAACAAGTGTCGAAAAGTTAAGATTGCATAACAAACCCATCTTCACTATTCAAAATATTGAAAATGTCATCAAATAATATTATATTGTCACGTGGAATCAATAAACAATATTCAATAAAAACCACCTTTATATATGGAACCAATAACAATATTTTTCCTAATTAATAATTAATCAATATTCAATACACAAATAAGATCATAAATTACAAAAAACGACAGACTTTATATTATGATGGTTGAAGCCAAAGTGGTCCAACAGTCCAAACCTATGTTACCTGGGACGCGGACCGTTCTGGAACGTGAAATGAAAATGGGAATGTGGTACGCCACATATTGTAAAATGTGGTACAGTAGGAGTAGCCTTCTATAAGTTACCTTAGCATATATGAGGCCACCATCTTAAGTTTTGCAAAAGTCAACATCTAATTAAACCTACCTTAAACTTCTATAATTGTTTTGAAATGTGAAATTTAATACTTTTAGAATTGAAATTAATAGAAATAACATTAATATTTTACTTATCTATATTAGATTTCTCTCTGAAAACAAATTTTAAGAGTACAATTCTCTTGGATTGCCTTGATTCGCTAAATTTGGTGATTTGGTACGGAGGCATACCACATTTCGGAACGTGCGTACCAATTCGCAATTCGTTAGGATATTAGTGACTTCGGTAACATAAGTCCAAACACAAAACCAAATCACCAAACCCACATTGAACATCTACTAGCCCCAAATTAGTTGCATCCGCTCACCCTCATCCTCGATCACCTTCTTTTACCGCCGTCCTTAATCGACCCACTTACAAAGACCTTCATACTTAGGCTCCAATTTATGAATGGGATTTTGGTCTACAGGCTAGGGTTTTTTTTAAGAGAATGGAGAAAATTGGTTGATTGAAGAGAATAAATACGTGTTTTCATTTGTAAATGGAATAGTTGATTAACTATTACCTTAATTAATTACTTTTTACTGTAATTCCCGATTTTGACCTTAGTTGTATATATCGACGTCGGGTAAGTGATACTATACTTCTCCACTAGTTCGAGATAGAACTCCGATTTGCTTAAAGACCTTGCGATACAAGATGACTGATAACTCATACGGTACATCTCGTGTACTGTATGATTCTGACAACCTTGGATCTATCACACACATGGTACCACCTTCCAATTCACAATCTTTACCATTGTGTCACTTGGCTTTTCTACTACTATTTTTCTTCATATGTTTCTTATCCTTTCTTCTTATCTCTCATATTGCAAACTCTCACCTTCCTATACAACCTTTTGCTAAGCCATTTCTTCTAAATCAAAACCCAAAACCTTCAAGGAGGTTGTTAAAGATCATAAATCGTAACAAAGGCATGTCTACTGAGATAAAAGCTTGAGAGGATAACAAAAGTTGGTTCTTAACTAATTTGCCACATCATAAACATCCTATTTGGTGCAAATGGGTGTACAGAACTAAATAAGGCAGATGGGAGCATTGAGAGATATAGGTCGGTTGCAAAAGGGTTACATTCAACAAGAGGAAATTAGTTTTAGGCTACTTTTCTCTTGTTGATGATTGCCTGTTATAGCATCTGTAAAAAAAAAATAATGGCATTTGACTTCATTGGATGTGAACAATGCTTTTTTGGGTGGGGATTTAAATGAGGACATGTAAATGTACCTTCCTCCTGGTTTTGTTGTGCCAGAGTCCCACAGAGTTATAAGGTTTCTTTATATGGTTTGAAGCAAGCCAGTTGGGAATGATTCTCTAAACTTGGTTCTTTTGTATCATGGTTTTATTCAGTCACAATCAGATCATTCCTTCTTCAATCTACTCAAAGCAAATCAGTGTTTTAATTCTTGGTCTATATTCATGACATAATCCTTGCAAGTAAGAGTTTGAATTTGGTCTCTTTTGTGAAAGCTTGTCTGATACTAGTTATTATGTCAAAGACCTTTGACCTTTTAATTTTTTTTTTTCTTTTCTTTTTTTTTGGGGGGGATATGTTGCAGATATTCTTGAGCGGGCTAGACTTACTGATAATAAGACTGTAGATACTCCCATTGAGGTTAACGCAAAGTATTCTTCTTCTGATGGTTTACTTTTATCAGATCCTACTTTATACCGTACTATTGTTGGGAGCTTGGTATATCTCACTATTACTCGTCCAGATATTGCATATGTTGTTCATGTTGTTAGTCAGTTTGTTGCTTCTCCTACTACAGTTCATTGGGCAGCTGTTCTTCGTATTTTGCGGTATCTTCGGGGTACAGTCTTTCAGAGTCTTTTACTTCCATCCACCTCTTCCTTGGAGCTGCGTGCATACTCTGATGCTGATCATGGTAGTGATCCCACAGATCGCAAGTCTGTTACTGGTTTCTGTATCTTTTTGGGTGATTCTCTTATTTCTTGGAAGAGCAAGAAACAATCTATTGTTTCTCAATCTTCAACCGAAGCAACTATTGAGCTATGCCAATTGCAGTGTGTGAATGTGATTTTTCTCCACACTACATGTTGAGGGAGAGTATTGAGAAAATAGTTATACAGTGTTTTCTGTGTTTTGTTCTTATTCGAGGGACTCAGTTTGCAATTTCTCCTTTGTATATGGATCCCTGTGACAGATTCAGTTGAAGTTGCAGAATTCATAAATCTGTTTCCATTCTTCATTTCTCTCTCTTTTCTCTCTCTCTAAACCCAATCTCATTGTAAAAGATGATCTCCATAGCCGGATCTTGACAAGAACCAAAATTTGTTCTCCAATATCAAGCAAAACATGACGAACTAATAAATAGAAGAAGCATAGGTAACCTCCAATAGAGAATGATCTCGCTCAGCAAATGCAGCAGCAACACAAGTTTGGAAAAATTTCAGTTGCTTCTCTGCTTCCATATTCTGAAAGAAAAGAAAATAGATGGAATTAGATTTTAACGAGTATTGTGATCTATTGAGCAGCAGCAGAAAGGCAAAGAAACATCAATGCACCCAACCCCTCAGAGTGAGATAAGTTGAATGCAGTGGACTAGATAGACACACAATAATCCAACAAAATCAAGACAAAATGATTGAGTTATGTATCTTCTAGCCTAGGTTTTATTTACAAACAAATCTACCAGATGTGATTATAGACACAAAAGATGGAGGAAAAGAGAGAAAGCTTCCATCAAATCACCCCAGAAAACCAATGAAATATGTATGCTCTCATATTCTGCATAGCATTACCCGCACGATGCTGTAAATTGAAGGAAACTAACAAGAAAGCACTAAAACCACAAACTACAAGAGTAAAGGAGAGGAAGTAGTATTCATCAGATAAGTAAAGATAACTACTAAGTTCCCAATCTCTAGCTTTAACAAGTGGAATTTACTTATCAGGAAGAAAACACAAGCAGCTAATTTCTTGTCCTTCCTTTACCACCATCACCAGTTCTAATCAAACTTAGCCATTCAGCAAGACTGTCCAACAAAGTCGACCAGACCTTAAAAGATTAAGGTCAAGTGGAAAGCGAAACTAGGAAGAAAAGAATAAGACCATTCCCCTTACTCTATCTAGGCAAGCCAAGACACAAGACAACTTTCCTTAAAGGAAGAAAATTGGATGCAAGTTCCAAAACAATAAGCAGCACACCCTTTAGAAACTGCTTGCAATCTACATAACTACTGGGAGCTTCATCTTGAGAGACTGTCGATAAAATATCTAAGGCAATGCCACCATATCCACTTGAAACTAATTTTCATACTTCATAGGATATACTAATAGAGGCCAAACTAAAGCATGTGCATAATTTCAATAAACAAGTTATTTTTTATGATCTTTAGTGCTTAAAATAAATAAAAGGGTCATGTGACTAGCACGTGACTTTTGATGATCTTGGACGGCTGGAATTTGTTTATCCTTATAAGATATTAAGATGAAGGGCAAGGATTCTAGGGTTGGTAAAGGCTAGCATAAATAGCCTCTTTTAAGTTTGTCAGCAGTCACTACTTGCACAATTATAGTGAGTTAAAACTCAAGTTTTTCTTTTAATTCTTGCAAGCACTAGGCTGCATTTTAAGTCTTCTACAATCCTACAAGTTCTTTCGCTATTGCAATCTGTTTATTGTTAGATCTGGCCTAGTTGACTTCATTATAGATGTTGAGTTGCTCCCATCAAAGGGCAGCAATACATAGATACTGATGGAGATCAATAAGGAATATTTGGATCTTATGAGTTATTTATTTATTTAAATAAGTCA
>MKEJ01049062.1:0-32037 GCA_001753735.1 Embelia ribes | reverse complement strand
AATTTTTCGCATTTATAATAACATTATAGATATTTATAATATTATTATTGTATAGTATGTATGGATATAGCGTAGCGTGTTATGCATGGATGCTTGGTGTAAAATTAACGTTGGTTAGTATGTGAAACGGTGTAGCGTTTGGCATTGTAAGTATTGTTTTTGGAATTGTTTGTTTGATTCAGTTTTCTGCTATGCTCTATTTTTTGGTTTGTTCGGCGGGGTGTCGACAACTTGAGCCTCCGGATAGCCTCTAGACCACTTCTATTCTGAGAAGGTATTTTCACAACAAAAAGCATCCGAAGGGGGGGTCTCCACCTGGTGTCTATCGTGGGCACATCTCTGAACAAGTAGCCAGACATCTCAATGTGGAAAATTCTATTTTATGCTTTATGACACACTTTTTGATCAAAAGTATTATTTCTCTTTTGACCTACAAAATTGAAGTAAGAGAGAGTGTGAGGGTGAAATATTTCTCCAATCTTCTCGCCTCATTCTAATCTTAATATGTCGATCCTCTTTCGATAAAAAGTGGATATTTGCAATCCTTGAAGCTTGCAGAACGTTTTGAGGTAAGTGTTGCCTCTTGTATGGTTCATTCACTATTCATTGATTTTTGTGCATTATTTGTACGAGAAATTAAAGTTGATGCTTTTTATCCTCGTGATGAGTAGAGTATTTTCTTTAATAGGTTTGTTCCGATTCATATTCATCTTCTAGATCAAACTGAGAGGTAGAGAAGAAGGAATTTGGGAGTTTTCTACGTATAGCTTTTAGGTGACTTCTAATGCGATTAGAGGTACGAGTAAATTAAGGAATAACAATATAAATGTGAGTTTATGTGTGTACCTTTACATGTAATTTTTGTTTTGAATTCCATCGTTTAATTACATGTTGTAGATGTTAATTCTTTTCTTATTGAAGTTAAATGTATAGAATGAAGCATGTATAGGTGTAGATAATAAAATACATTAATATATGTATCATTCATTCATTGCGTTGGCATAGCATTTTCATAATGGCATGAAAAGTGTTGATTTTGATAAATGTGAAGTGTTGAAATGAATTTAATGTGGAGAATTTGAAAATAAGATTTTCAAATGTGAGTTGACAAGTGTTGTTTTAAAATGTGTTGGCGAAGCATTTAAAGTGAAGTGTCGAAAGTGTTGTTTATACAAGGAAAACAATGAAGTTTAAATATGTTATTGAATTGAAAAGTGAAGGATTTAAAGTGTTGTTTTTAAGAAATGTGTTAAGTTGCATACATGGGGAAATTGAGTCATTTTCCATTTTTTTTCAGGACAAGTGTCGATCTTTATGTGGTGAAAAGCAAAGAGAAGGCTCGGTGCCTTACTGTGAAAGTGAGGAAACCTGTACAGAGATTTAACTATAATGGCGTCACTTGTACATGGCAGATTATAGTATAGGATTTATGAGGTAGCCCTTATTTTATAAAACGTGTTGCGATATTAGTCATAACTTTTTATTACCATGTGTCGTATTGCGTTGGTATTGGTGTCGGGTGGTGTTAAGTTTACATTGCATAGACATTACATTACATTCACTCCTACATATTGCATATTTATACATATTGGCACTGCATAGTATCATGTTTATCGTATTATTTAGTAGGCTAACTCGTACATTTTTCTCCCTATATTTGCATCATATTTATGTTGTAGGTGCGGAGGCAGGCAAGGGACATCATTGAGATTGCTCAGATACCATATGTATATAGTGTTGAAAGCTTACTGTTGTTATGATTTTGTGTAGTTTCCTCTTTATCATGATATATCTATTCGAGGCATAGTGTAGTTGATATAGTACTTTCATTTTATATTACTTCTTATTGTTGCCTTAAATGGTTAGGCGGTGTATTAACAGAGAACATGTTGTAATATGTGTGTGCGCGTATGTGTTGATCAAGTATGTAGCTCATTGTTTATGTTAACATGGAGTTTACTTTATACGTTGCATATATTATAAGCTGCAGGCAGGCTATAGTATTTTCTTTTTAGCGTACTCTTATATTGTTATGCTATAGAATGAGTTGTGGAAAGATTGGCGAAGTAGCATTATTTTCCTTTTCCTTTTCTTTTCTTTAAAACAAATATTTTTCCTTTCCTTTTCTTTCAAAAGGAAAAACACTCACCCCCCAGGTTTTTTGAAATTCGGTGTGTGACAGGTTGGTATCAGAGCTTAACCGGAGTTATGTAAAATATGGGTGACTAGCGGGTAGGTGGAGTTGAGAGTGTAGACATATTGTTTTCTTGTACTTGTGATGTTAGTATTAGTGGCGTCCATTGCAGTGTTGCATGAGTAATTTTTTGTAGTTGTGTTGAGTTTTCTTTCATGTGGAGGTGTTGTGTTGAGTAAAGGCATTTGTAAAGTGAACTTATGTTTTTCTTATGTTGTTGTTTGTGATGTCAAGTACAGTGATGGCAAGAGGAGGTGGTTGACGAGGTGGAGGTGGTGGACGTCATGGTGGTATGGGCCATGGGGCCAATATTCAAGGTAGTCATATTGTGGGATAAGGTATGGAAGAAGTAGAAGTGATGCGTACACGAGCCCAAGACGTGGAGATTCGTGAAGCCAAGATTAGGGAAACAAAAGGCATTCGCGATTTGGAATAAAATAACGAAGCGAGCATGGAGGAATATGAGGAAGAGATTCCTGATACTCGATCTCATGTTCCGCCATGTGCTCAAGTGAGGGTTGGTGATATTGGGGGAGCTCAACCGGATGCCTTAAGCTTGTTGAAGGCTATAGAAGAAGTGATGCAGACCTTTGCACGTAGTATGTGGGGGGAGAGTAGTGCTAAAACCTGAGTCTCGGAGGCTCAAATGCATTTTCGGAGGACAGATCCTCCTACTTTTCATAAGGATGAGGAGCCAATTGTTGCTGAAAAATGGCTTACGGAAGTGGAATGAAATTTTAAATCGCTCCAAATGGTAGAAATGATTTACGAATGGCTATGGAGCCATTCTATCTACTAGGGGAAGTAGTCGAATAGTGAAAGGGTCGAGAGGAGATTTGTGGCCAAGATGACATGACTTGGGAGGTGTTTCTGAAGGTGTTCTTGAATGAGTTCTTTCCCACTACTCTTTAAGGAGGAAGCGGATGGAGTTTGTGAGCTTGGTTTAGAAGACTTCTACCGTTCAGCAGTATCAACAGGTGTTTACTTGTCTTTCTCATTATGCGCCGGAGCTAGTTTCTATAGAGAGTCTTTGTACACAAAGGTTTGAGTATGTCTTTCGCTATGTAATTAAGATAGTAGTCATTTTGGGGCTTTTTGACTCGTATGAGAATTGTGTTAGTGCAACTATGAAGGTGGAAGAGAGTTAGTTGGACAGGTAGTGTGTGATCGATACTCGTCCTCCTTGGCCTCAGGGCCAATCTTTTATTTCTTGACCACTCATGGCTCGGGGTTTACTTCAGGTAATCTTGGCGGTAGCGGAGGTGGTGCTAGTATTGGTAGTGGAGGTGCTAGTTCTAGTATTGGTAGTAGTGGTGATCAGAAGAGATATCGTGATAGTTTTTCTCCTTCTTGTGGTAGGCATCCTCAGCCTGCTTGTTCTTCTGCGTCTAGCTCGACCGTTAGGGAGTTGGGATGCTTTACGTAGGCCAACAGGGTCACCTTACTCAAAACTATCCTAGTCCGATCATATGTCGCCTCTATGGCACGGAGAGGCATATGCAGACTTTGTGTCCTTTGGTGGTGTGTAGGCGATGTGGTGGTTGAGGACATATGCAGTCGCATTGTCCCGAGGGTTTCACGGTTCTAAGCAGTTATCCTCGACCTGTTTCATCTTTTATTTAGCCTGATATAGCCTCGAGGAGACTGTATATTCTACTCGTCAGGGTGAGGGATCGTCTTGTGGGGTAGTGGTGATGGTTATCACAGGGGTTTCCAACATGGTCGGACTTCACAGGCTCATGCTTTTTTTATGTCGCAGGCTCCGGATGTGACTAAGCCTTCCGTTGTGAGAGGTATAATTCCTTTCCTTTCTACTTGGGCACACGTATTGTTAGATCAGTACAATTTTGATGTAGAGTATCATCCTAGGAGGGCTAATGTGATAGCGGATGCATTGAGCCATAAGACTTGGTGTACTCTCACTTTTCTTGTAATGAATGGTGTGAGATATTAAGTGTATTGAATGAGTTTGGTTTAGAAGTGGTAGAAGCAGAGGGTAGAGTAATGTTGTTTATAATCGAAGTGCAATGGACTTTGATTTCTCGCAAGGTTGAGGTGGTATGTATTGAGAATGAATCCAATGCATATAGCATTCGTATTCTTTCTAATCATGGTCTTGATAGGTGGACCATTTCTGATAATGGCTGATTGCATTTCTAAAATAGTCTATTTGTTCCTAATTTGATTCGAGATGAGGTGCTTCGAGAATCTCATTATTCATGTTTGGCGGTTCTTCCAGGTGGCACAATACAGACATGTTTCATGTACGCCTCTTCAATTTTGGTGGCTTGAATGAAGAAAAATGTGGTGGAGTTTGTTTTGCATTTTTTGATGTGTCAGAACTGAAGGTTGAACACAAGCATCCCAATAGGTTGTTTCGTCGGTTGTTCATTCTAGAGTAGAAATAAGAGCAGATTACGATGGACTTTGTTGTAGATTTGCCAAAGTTGAGGCGTGGTTGCGATGCTATCTGGGTTGTCATGGATCGTTTGACTAAATCTGCTCATTTTATTTTGATGCGTACTACCAACTCAGTTTAGAAGCTTTATTGGATGTATATCGATGAAATCATTCATTTGCATGGGGCTCCCGTATTAATCGTATCAGATCATGATCTTCTTTTCACTAATCGAATCGACTTCCACCTCGCATGTAATAAAATTTGATGATTTACATGTTAAGGAAGATGAGTCGTATCAAATGAAGTTGATTCGTATTCGTGACTCGAAAGAGCAAACATTGAGGTGGAAGTCGATTCTTTTAGTGAAGGTATTGTGGTGAAGTGGCTCTAGTGAAAATATGACATGGGAACGTGAGGATGCGATGCAGGTGAAGTTTCTAGAGCTCTTTGAGAATTCCGATAAGCGTTTTATTCATTTATTTAGTGCATGCAAATTTCGGGGACGATATTTCCTAACATGGGGAAGATGAAATGTCCAAGAAATTATGAGTTAATTTTTCGAATTTATAATAATATTATTGATGTTTATAATATTATTATTGTGTAGTATGTCGTGGATATAACGTAGTGTGTTATGCATTGATGCTTGGTGTAGAGTTAGAGCTGGTTAGCGTGTAAAAGCGATGTAGCATTTGGCATTAGGAGTGTTTATTTTGGAAGTGTTTGTTTGATTCAGTTTTCTATTCTGCTCGGTTTTTTGGTTTGTTTAGCGGGGTGTCCAACAGCTTGAGCCTCCTGACAGAGGCTCCGGACAATCTTCATATCACTTCTATACTGAGAGGGAATTTTCACCTCAAAAAGTATCCCGATGGGGGTATCTGTCCGATTTCCATCACTAGCAAGCCTCAGGACAGGTCGTCGAATACCTCAGTGTTGAAAAATATACTTATGCTTTATAACACACTTTTTAGTCAAAAAGTATTATTTGTCTTTTGACCAACGAAATTGAAATGAGAGTAAAATATTTCTCCAATCTTCTTGCCTCATTATCATCTAGATCCGTTGATCTTATTTCAATAAAAAGTTGATATTTGTAATCCTTGAAGAGTTGAGACCATTTTGAGGTAAGTGTTGCCTCTTATTTTGTTCACCCACTATTCATTGATTTCCGTGCCTTTGAGATACGTCGAAATTAACTTTATTTTTTTTTTATATTCGTGATGAGTAGAGTATTTTCTTCTCTAGATTTATTCTGATTCATGTTCATCTTTTTGATCAAACTGAGAAGGAGGGAAGAGGGAATTTGGGGGTTTTCTACGTATAACTTTCGTGTGACTTCTAACGCGATTAGAGGTACAAGTAGACTAGGAATAAAATATAAGCATGACTTTATATGTGTATCTTTACATATAATTATTGTATTGATTTTCATGCCTTAATTACGTATTGGAGAAGTAAATTTCTTGCTTTATTGTTATTAAATGTTTAAAATGAAGCATGTGTAGGCGTAGATAATGAAATACAATGATATATTTATCATTCATTCATTGCGTTGGCATAGCATTTTCATGACATTATGAAAAGTGTTGATTTTAATAAATGTGAAGTGTTGAAATGAATTTAAAGTGGAGAATTTGAAAATGAGATTTTCAAATGTAAGTTGACAAGCATTGTTTAAAATGTTTTGGCGAAGCATTTAAGATGAAGTGTCGAAAGTGTCAGTATTGTTTATACAAGGAAAGCAATGAAGTTTAAACTTGTTGAATTGAAAACTGAAAGATTTAAAGTATTTTTTTTCAAGAAATGTGTTGAGTTGCATACATGGAAAAATTGAGTCATATTCCATTTCATTCGGGACAAGTATTGACCTTTATATTTTGAAAAGCAAAGAGAAGGTTCGGTGCCTTATGGTAAAAGTCGGGAAACCTGCGCAAGGATTTAACTATAATCATGTCCCACGTGCGTGGAGGATTATAGTATAGGGTTTACGAGGCAACCCTTATTTTATAAAATGTGTTGAGATACTAGTCCCACATTTTTATTACGTTGTGTCGTATTGAATTGGTATTGATGTCAGGCGGTGTTGAATTTGCGTTGCATAGATATTGCAATGCATTCACTCCTACATGTTGCATATTAATACATATTGGCACCTCATAGCATCATGTTTATCTTGTTATTTAGTAGGCTAACTCATGTATTTTCCTCCCTATATGTGTATCTTATCTGTGTTGTAGGTGCGGAGGCGGGCAAGAAATATCATTGAGATTGTTCGGATGCCATATGTGTATAGTGTTGAAAGCTTACTTTTGTTATCATTTTGTGTAGTTGCCTCTTTATCATTATGTATTGATTCGAAGTATAGTATAGTTGATGTAGTATTATCATT
This sequence comes from Embelia ribes, assembly GCA_001753735.1. Classification (NCBI taxonomy): domain Eukaryota; kingdom Viridiplantae; phylum Streptophyta; class Magnoliopsida; order Ericales; family Primulaceae; genus Embelia; species Embelia ribes. The sequence goes on along the minus strand of MKEJ01049062.1, from coordinate 25,053 downwards.
TTGTATTACTTCTTAGGGTTGCATTAAGTGGCTAGGCAATGTATTAGGTAAGAACAGGTTGTTATATATATATATATATAAAGTAAATATAGAGTTTACTTTATGCGTTGCCTATATTATAAATTGCAAACAAGCTATAGTATATTTCTTTCTAGTGCACTCTGATATTATTATACTGTAGAATGAGTTGTGGAAAGATTGGTGGAGTAGTGTTCTTTTCCTTTTCTTTTCTTTAAAACCTAATTTTTCCTTTCATTTTTTTTAAAAAGGAAAAATACTCACCCCCTAGGTTTTCCAGAATTTGGGGCGTGGTAGGTTGACTCCAGTTATCAGATGGGACTTTTCAGAGCTAACTTCAATACCTAAAAGTGTGGGTAGGGGGTTACCTACAAACTCTCCAATACTTAAGTAAGACAAGGTTCAGATGAATGTAAAGTACAACATACTGAAAGAAAAGTATTAAAGTATTGAATTATATAGTTTATGTAGAGAGAAAACATAAAATAATGTTTTAGCTGAAAAGTGACAGTATTTATAGTTCACAGTATCTGTACATCTGTCAGAGAATATTGCATCATTAGTCTCTGAATTCCTTGTTAATTTGAGAGTATAACAGAGTGTTTACTTCATTTATAGCACTACTCCCCTGATTTTATTATATTTACATATACATACTTATCAACTGCTCCCCTACTGCCTTAGGTGTATTTCCAATTTGATCATCCCGATGGAGTTTTCGGTTCGAAATAAATTTGTAGCTTTGGATAAGAAAAATAGACCTCAGGAAAAAGATTGTTTAGCTTCAAGAAGCTTGGGTCTGGGATTTGGACCTTAAACTCATAACTCGTAGCTTTTGACTTTGACTTCTGAGTTTTTGACTTCAGGTATCAACTTTTGACTTCTGATCTAAACCCCATAGCTTAATTTCCGGCTTCTGACCTCATGCTCTGGATTTGGCTTGGAGGGGAGATTTCCCATGGTAAAGCATCTTTTCACAACTATCTCATCACAACATTTAATGCTTTGGAAGACATAGAGACTAATTCAATACATTTGTCAGCCGTAGGCGGCTGTACATTTAGTTCACATTTTCCAAGGAAATGTGTGGCATTAATTATGATAACCGTATATTTTGTTCCTTCTCTCAATTTGCCTATAAATAGGAAACTTTGTGTGTCTCAATTTATTCATTTCTAAGTCCTTTTTCTAGAGAGAGAAAATTTACTTTCAATCTTTTTTAAAACCTCAAATGGATTTTTCAAGTAGTGATTCGGACATCAGCTTAAGTGACATTTTCCCTAAGAGAGAAACGATAACAACCCTGGAAGAGCGCATGGAAGAGTTCAAGGTTGAGCTAGCCCAGATAGACCAGGAGCTGGAGGAGCTAAAGCTCAGTCTGGAAAAGTATGATGATTTTCTGGTTCGTCTGGTGGTCCTGGAGGTGAAGGCGGTGGCCATGGTGGTCCAAGTATCTGCTATGGAGTAGGCACCCATTAGTCTTGGTGGTCCTCCCAAGGGGGAACCCCTAGAAGGTAGGGTAGCCTCCCTAAAGGCTGACTTTGTTGGGCTCGAGGTTACTTTTTAGGGGAGAGAACATGAGAAAGAGAGAGAAATATATATTACTCTCTGGGGGAGAATAAATGTGCATCCTTTCATATCCTAATTCTCTTCCTATAAATAACTTAAAATGTGACCCCATTTTTCGCATCAATAACTTCTTCTTCTTCTTTTTTTAATAGAGAGATCAAGTATTCTTCTAGATTTCGGAACCATGTCTCAGTCAAGTGAAAGCAATGATCCAAGTTTTAATTCTAGCAAGTTCAAATGGGGTAAGACCCAACATTCGAACTCCAAAATAAGATAGAAGATCGGGAAGATGAGCTATGGGATAAGAATCCCCTGGTTAAGTATGTTATAGAGGAGATGGCTACCACAGTGGCCCTGAAAGCTCACATTGAAGCTTTGGAGATCGAGTTGGCTGCTCCGAGAGCTCAGGTGTTGGAGCTAAAGAAGACCCCGAATGATCCAGATGGTCCCTAAAAGAGTAGGGGAGGATGAAAAAGGGTACAAGAGGATAGTATAACCTCATGTGTGTATCTAGAACAATTTTTCCTGAAATGTCTTGCTAGAACATTTCTTTTGATGTCTTTTTTACTTGTCGGAGTTATATTCCTTTTGTAATAATTATATGAATAAGTATTATTTTTCTTTACTTTTCTTTTATTCTTTACATCTATTGATGTGTTGCACATGAATTCATGTTTGTTTTTATTACTTTGTTACTCCCCAAATGTGTCCTTTTAATACCCAAGCGGCAAATTTAATGCCTATCAGTTAATCTTCCCAAATAGGACAAGTGCTATATACAAGCATCCATTATAGAATTGACAGTTGTGCTACTAATAGAATGATCCTAAAAGGTTTATTCATATTAATGAAAGCATTTAATACCCTTTGCTTACTCCCATCAACTTGTTCTATAAATACAAATTTCACCATTATTTTTCTTTTATTTTTACAGCTTAACTTCTAGAGAAAGAAGCATAATTTAGTCAAATCTTAACTGAAAATGTCTTCTTCTGCCCCTATTTCAATTCATTTTAATGGCTCTTCTTTTGGAGATGATCCTATAGATCATCTGAACCAAGAAATCTATGATCTTCGTATGAAGTTGGAGGATTTAGAGGAGTGCATCAATGAATTGGAAATAGAGCTGGAGTTTATAAAGGATATGGAGAAATGTGTTGATGACTTATTGTTTAACACCTATTGGTTAGATAAGTTTGAATATTTGGAAGCCAAGGTAGACGCTCTGGCTTCTGGCTTATTGGATTGCCCAAATTTCTGGGTATCCCTGGTATTAGACATATTAGGAAAATAGAGAAATAAGATAGGAGAGTTTTGATATAAAAAATTTCAGAATCATTAATTTGTATTTTGTCATCGAAGGCCTCCTGTTGTAAAAGAATTTAAACGAAAATTTCCCTTTTTTTCCCCATATTTTGCTTTGTTCTATTTATGCACTCTATTTGTGTTTTGAAATGAAAATTTTATTTTTTGCTTATCCCAGGGGTGTACCCCAATATTTCTTCCTAACTACTGTGAATATGCTCATCATGGTTCAGAGTAGTTATTGCTAAGTATGTTGCTTTTAATGTGCTGCTTGGTTTGTGTCAGATTGTGTTTTTTACATGTGTTATTATTTTATTGGCTATATAAATTTGGCATGGATCTCGTTTTCTGGACACGTAGAAAATTATGTCGGCTTATAGGATTTATAGGGCTATAACAAGGGTTTGGTAGTTGTAATGGCTCCCCATTTCTTTCCTTGAATCAATATACTATAAATAAGTGGAGGATAGAGAAATTTTACTCATTTGCTACCTGTAGAGTTTTAAAATCTTCGAGATTTTCTCCCTCTAGAAAATTTTTCTCTTCCTTTTTAGTTTAGTTGCTCCCCAAATCTACCGTGAGGAATATCAAATTCGAGTACAAAAGCATATAAAGAGAGAGAATCTTCTTCGATGGCCAAGGATCCGATGGTTGTGAGTGGATTAGGAGCTTCCAGGCCTCTATCAAAACTAACTTATTCGGTATACCTAAAATATGTTTGCAGATTTGATGAAAAGAAAATTTTAGAGGAGAAAAGGAGAGGAAAAAAATTGACTGTCAGGAAGTGACTTACAGATGATGAAGTCCTAGGTATACTACAAAGCAATGGTGATGAGATTGGGGTTTGTCTTAGCACTCTTTTTTCTAGGGCGTTGTCTCTTCCTCTCTCTACTCTATTAATTTCATTTATACAAACTTTAAAAATTGCATTGTCTCAACTTACTTTGAATATATTTTGGATATTCAGAGGTATTGAAATTTTGAATAAAACAGTTGGTGTTAACTTGGGGGTTGCAGAAATTGTGTACTGCTATTTTCTTGTCCATTCGAGAGATGTATGATTTCTGACCCCTAGATACTCAAAATGAATAACGTTCTCACTCCCTTCCTTTGACAAAGGCATTGAGAATGATTGGGTTATCATGGGGGCAAATGGGCTTCTGAAGATGATAAGACTTTAATTAATAAGGGTCCCTACAGTAGAGGGAGGCCAACTTTCTCTAAACCTTAAGAGGATAAAATGGTTGACTTGAGAAAATTTTTTGAATGGAAAGGTCCTAGTGAAGCAGATAAGCATGCTTGATGTCCCTATTGGTAGTTTAATTCGGATTAAATTTCCTGGTGCATTGAAAGAGGATGACATTGAGGGAGAGGCTATAAAAAGAAAAAAAAGAAAATAAGGTTTCACCAGAGGCTAAACAGCCAGAGGTAAGATAAAGTAAGAAAAAATCGAAGGCTAAAGAACCTTCCGCTGATGACATCACAATCGCGGTTGCCAATCTTATAGAGGTGGCTACTACCTCGGGTAATGAGATGGTCCCTTTGGTAGATGTGGGTTATTTCTAGCTTACTGTGAATGATATACTTCCTTTGCCATTCAGGTTGTTCCTACTGAAGTTGAAGAGGAAGCAATGAAGTTTTTGGATGGTAATCCACAAGTGAATTTTGATATACTAACCCAGTTTGGATATGACTTGGGCGATGTTGGGGGAGAAGAGGAGGAAAAGAAGGGAAAGGATGGAGTTGATCTCTCCCATCCTTTTCATGAAGAGAATGTTGCTAAAAGAGATGACCAGGAAGAGGAGTTGAAGGATAGACCCATTTGAGCCTGAAAAAGGGAGTAGTGATATTGAAAGTGAATTGCCAGAAGAGAGATATCGTCCGTGTCATATTTCTTCTACTTTTGAGTGGGTTGCTATCTTTGATGGACATCATAAAACCTATCCTGGGTTTTACAAGAATCTATTCGACAAATCTTTAGAGGCTTTTTATGCGGAGGGATTGCGGTACCTTTATATGGCAAGTTCTTCCTTTGTCGCCTGTGCTTTCCTTATCCCTTTTTTCTTTTTTTTTTTATTCTATATTTTCTTCTTAACAAGGTACTTCTGGATTAGGGGAAGCTGATGTCCAAACATTGCCTTAAGTATTAAAATCTTGAGACCAAAACTATTCAAGTCCGAGTTGCTGTGGATAACGAGATCTATCTTTGTGATAAGAAGATCACCAAGATTTCTAAGGATGCCAAAACACCTTTGAGAGAAACGAGGCTTTGGAAAAGTAAATAATAAGAATGTGGCAAAACAAAATATAAACTAGCAAGTTTATCTTCAAAAGTATGTACAAGAAAGTATCTGAGTCATTTCAAGGATGCCTCTCGCTAGCCTCCGCACCTACAACAATGTTATGATACAAAATGGAAAAGAGAGTTGCATGAGTTAGTTTACTAAATAACACGATACATATGATGCTATGTTGTGCCATAAGGTGTAAAATGCTACATATAGGAATGAATGCAATACAACTCGACAACTATTTCTACTTCACTACAACACTTCGACATCTAAAAGATTGGGACTAGCGAATAAATTCATTTTCTTCTAAAATAAGGTTCCTTTATAAACCTATACTATAAATCGCTCCCTTCGTGGAACGTTTATAGTTTATTTCCCTAATCAGATTTTCTGACTTTCACAGTAAGGTACTGAGCCTTCTCTTGGCTATCTTCTAAAACTTCATAATTTTCGACACTTGTCTTGAAAAAAAATAGAAAATGACTCAATACTTTCATGAATGAAATGTAAATTTCCTTCAAATATAACCATGTTCAAATTTCAAAATTTAACAATCAATTTCGTAAAACTTAGTTCTTCACTTCAATTATAAAGTTGAGCATCGGCTCCTTTATATAGAATTCAAAATTTTCTCTTCGCTTCTATTGAAAACTTCATTTACAAAACTTCAAATCCTTTAAAAAAAATTAATTCCAACTTCTCGTTTATCAAAAACATCATTTTGGTTCAAAACATGAAAAATGTCACTTCAATGAATAAAATGCCTGCGCATATGACAATGTAATTCGATATACTTTTAATCATGCTTCATTCTTAAACAAAAAAAAAACAAATTCAAATAACAAACAATTCATCTCTAATTCAATTCAAAAAATATGCTTCAACTTCATAAAATTTACACGTAAGGAACATACATAGACTCACACATATATTGAAATTTCGTAGCCTACTTGTACCTATAATTGCTCTAGAATCCACGCATAAGCCAATCTCCAAAATGCCCCAATTTTATTGTTCTTCACCACAAGGTTTGATCTAAAAAACGAACAGTATCAACCTTAACCTATATACAACAATGGTCTACTCAATACGAGGAATAAGAATAACAACTTTAATTTCGCGTACGAACTAGGCACAAAAATTGAAATATTATGAACAAACAAGGCAAGGTTCATGATTTACCTCAAAATGATCCGAAGATAAAGAATCTGCAACTAGAAATCGTTTTCGGCAAAATAGGGCTTCAAAACTCAAAACATTCGTGCTCCCTTCTTTCTTTCTCTCTCTCTCTAATTCAGATTTTTGGGGGAAAATGTATGAGGAAAATAGTGTTATTTCACGCCACTTATTGTCAGTAAAAAATTAGTTGGATCGATCCATTATTAGATTAATCAGTTCCAACTTTTGGATCGATCCAACAACTAATTGGATCGATAGGACCTATGGGAATTTTGAGTGCTCCCAATTCAGGATGAAAATTACTAAAAGCATTATAATCAACACTAGACATGAATAGACTTGTTTTCCAAGTTTTAGAATATTGTTTGAGTGCTTGAAACTCAATTTACGCGACTTTACACATCTACCGGCAAACTACGACGCAACACCGCATCCAATCTGCTTAGCACCACGAAATCCAACTCTGGTGTTCCTATCAACACATCACGACACTATTCTACTTCTCTTCCATACTTGGCCCGTTATCTTAGTACTATAATGCACGTGCTAACAATCTTAAAGACACGACGTCTCGTAACAATACAACAACACTAAAGCCTCACACTTATACCGCATTCTATACTAATGCAACATGTCTTCTTACTTCAATACTTCTATAAACACGCTAAGACTTTTTACTTCTTTCTATAATACATCATGTACTTCCATTCTGCAGTGATGCAATAATAATATTATAATCTTCGATAATATTATTATAAATGCAAAAAATTCACTCGGAATTTCCAAGACATTACATCCTCCCCCTCTTAGAAAATTTCATCCCTGGAATTAGCATGCACTACAAATAAATAAAACCCTTATCGGAATTCTCGAAAAGCTCTGAAAACTTCTCACGCATCATATCTTCACATTCCCAAGTCATCTTTTTGTTGGAACCACTTTGCCACATTACCTTCACTAACCGAATATTCTTCCTTCTTAAAATTTGTTCTTTCAAGTCAAGAATACGAATAGACTTCACTGTATATGAGACATCATGTTCTATGTGCAAATCATCAAAATTCACTACATGTGAACGATCTCGAATATACTTTCTTAACATTGAAACATGGAAGATGTGATGACCACTTGATAATTATGGTGACAACTCAAGCCTATAAGCCACTTCACCAACGGCTTCAAGAATCAAGAAAGGTCCAACATACCTTGGTAATAGTTTTCCTTTCTTACCAAACCTCATAATCTCCTTCTTCGGAGATATCTTAAAAATACATGTTCACCCACCTCAAGTGACAAAGGACGTCATCTCACGTCCGCATAACTCTTGAAACAATTAAGTGCCATTTCCAACCTTTGTTTTATCATCTGGACATTATAAGTCATCTCTTATACCATTTCCAGTCCAAGCAACATACCATCACCAACTTCCACCTAACAAATAGGAGAACGACAAGGATGCCCGTATAAAGCATTTAATGGATCCATCTCAATGCTGGAATAATAACTATTATTATATGCGAACTCTATCAAGCTTACATGATCTTTCCATCCATCTCCAAAATCTAGGACGCATGCCCGAAACATGTCCTTAAGAATTTGAATTATTCGCTCAGACTGTCCATTAGTCTACGGATGAAACGTTGTACTCATCGAAAGGTTAGCCCCCAAGGCCTTCTGAAGACTTGACAAAAATCACAAAACAAAACGAGGATCTCGATTCGACACGATCGATATAGGAGCCCTATGCAAACGTATAATCCCATTGATGTTTATCCTACAGAGTTTTTCAATGAGTCAGTAGTATGCATAAGTATAAAGTAGACAGATTTCGCCAAATGATCTACAATACCAAAATTGCATCACAACTACATCTCGACTTTGGTAACCCTATAATAAAATCCATCGTAATCCATTTCCACTTCCACTAGGGAATGGGCAATGGTTGCAACAACTTACTGGGACGTTTATGCTTGGTCTTAACTTGTTGGTGTGTTAGGCAATGAGATGCAAACCCTTCTATATCCTTCTTTATACCGGGCCACCAAAAGTGATGAGATATGTCATAGAACATCTTCGTGCCATCCGGATGTACTGCCAAATGCGAAAGATGAGAATCTTAAAGAATGCCATCCTGAATCAAAATAGGCACATATAAATGACCCTGGAATTGCATTCCACCATCAGCAGCAATGGTCCAACTATCAAGGCTATGTTCTAAAATAATTTTAACTTGATAAGCATCGGATTCGTCATTAACTCTTTGTGCCTCTATCACACAAGTAATCAAGGCTGGATGAACCTCGATCGTAACTTTAACATACATCTGGTATTCCCCAGATGATACTCTAGATCAAAATTATACTAATCTAAGTACTCCATCCACTTCTTCTGATGCATATTCAATTCACGTTAGGTAAAAACGTACTTGAGAGATTTATGATCGGAAAAAACTTTGAATTTCTCTCCATTTAGATAATGTCGCCAACACTTCAATGCGAACACCACCACACCAAGTTTAAGATCATGAGTCGGATAGTTCTTCTTATGAATTTTCAACTGTTGAGAGGCATAAGCCACTACCTTACCAAGTTGCATCAATACACAACCCAAACCCTCCTTTGATGCGTCACAGTAAATGGTGTAGCTTAGACTTCGCTCTGGAATAATAAGAATTGGGGCCGACGTCAACAAATCCTTCAAATGCAAGAAATACTCCTTGCATTTCGAGTCCCACTTGAATTTCAACCCCTTGCGAGTAAGTTGAGTCTTTAGGGTCAACAAATGAAAAAAATCTCGAGAAAATCGACAATAGTACCCTCAAGACCTAAGAAACCTAAACCTCAAATACCGACTTCAGTCCCTCACAATTAGTAACAGCTTCTATCTTCGAAGGATCAACTAGAACGCCACCCTCGAAAATAACATGGCCGAGAAAATGAACTTCTCGCAACCAAAACTCACATTTCGAAAACTTCACAAAAAGTCTATATTTCAAAGAGTAGAAAGAACAACATACAAATGCTCTCGGTATGCCTTTTCAGTAGGCCAATTGATTAGGATGTCATCGATAAACACAACTATGAAACGATCAATGTAAAGACAAAAAATCCTATTTATCAAGTCCATAAATGTTGTCAGAGCATTACTCAACCCGAACGGCATCACAAGAAACTCGAAGTGTCCATATCAAATACGGAAAGCCATCTTCGGTATATCATCCGAACACATAATTGATGATAATTGGAACTAAGATCAATCTTCAAAAAGAATTTAGAACCCCACAATTGATCAAACAAGTTCTCAATTCTCAGCAAAGGATACTAGTTCTTTACGGTCATACAGTTCAACATTCGGTAATTTAAACACATTCTCACAGTGACATCCTTCATTGGCACAAATAATGTTGGAGCACCTCATAAAGAAGTGCTATCTTGAATGAGCCTTTCAACTTAAGATCATTGATCTACACCCTCAATTCATCTAACTCTATTGGAGCCAAACAATATAACGCAATAGTTATTGGCTCAATGCCCGGAATTAAATCAATAGAGAACTCGATTTCTCTCTTGGGAGGAAGATCACTCAAATCTTCGGGAAAAATATATACAAATTCTGAAACCAATGAGAATTGACTTCAACTCCGAAACCAATATGTCAGAAATGGAAAGACTAACTAACATAAATGTTAGACTAGCCAGCGACTTTCCAAATAAGGAAGTGATGGCTCACACTTTCCTTGATAAAAAAAAATCTCACTCCCGACGCAGTCACCATCAGTACTCTACGCTTCTCACAATCAATAATGGCATGAAAGTGAGACAACCAATATATGCCGATAACAATGTCAAACCCCAACATTTCAAACAATACAAAGTCGTACTTGGAAATATAATCCGCTATCACCAACTCACAATCCCAATACACAGCACCATTATGAAAAATATTCTCCCCATGAGTATTACCATAAATGGGAGTATTCAAATATTCTACAGATGACTTTAACATGCGTGAAAATTGTACAGATATGAAAGAGCATGAAGTACCAGTGTCAAACAACGCGTGTATCCTAGTAGAAAGGAATGAAAGTCTACCTCTCACAATAGATGGCTCAATTGCATTTGGAGCCTGCGGCATAGCAAAAGTACGAGCCTGCGAAGTTTGGTGCTGCTAAAAACCTTCGTAAAATCCCCTACCACCCCTGCAAGAAGATCCTTCTCCCTGATGAGCAGAAATAGACGGAGGAACATATGTCCTCCTCATAGCTACCTCAGATGGAATAGAAGAAAAAGTAGCTCCTCGAGAACTGCTCAAAATTGTAAGACCCTCAGGACAACATTCTTGCATATGTCCCCTATTACCACACCTTCACAATCTGTATGTGCCCCTCTGTGCCACATATACGACAAACATGAGGACGAGAACAATATCGAATGAGATGGCCCTGCTGACCACATGTAACATACCTTGATCCTTAAATGAGTGCGCTAGAAGTAGAAGAATGTATAGGCTGAGAATGCCCACCACAGGAAAGAGAAAAGAATGCATTTTGGGATCTCTTCTGACTACTACCACCTTCAAAACTCAAACCCGAACTTCTACCAACATTACTACCTACTCCGCCACCACAACGAATACTCATAACAACTCTCAAATCCTAATTGGAATGGGAACCAGAAGATTGACCTAGAGGCCTAGGAGGACAAACATCCAGAACCTGTTGTCTCTCGACTAAACTTGCCTCCACTTTCATCACTGCACTTACACAATCTTCATATATTTTGCGGAGTTCCGAAACCACAATTCTCTTAATATAATGTTGAAGATCATCCTTGAACTTACTAACATGTATCTCCTCCGTAGAAACGAGCTTCGCTGCGTAACGAGAAAGGCTCGTAAATAGCTTCTGATATTGTTATACAGTAGAATTCTTCTAAACAAGTCTTGCGAACTCCTTCCGCTTTTTCTACTGCAAAGTAGAAAAAAGAACTCCTTCAAAAATAAACTCCGAAAGGTCACCCATGTAATATTTCCATGGCCATGAATCTCCTTATAATCCTTCCATCACTCTCTCGCTCCTTCGTATAGGAAGAATGGCGCCACGACCATCTGCAAGTCATCATCCACCATCTGGAGTACGTTCAAGATGTGTTCCACCCCGCAAGCCAATGCTCTGCAATAATTGGCTCCTCTTCCTCTGTGAATGTAGGTGGATTCATCTGCCTAAAATTCATTTGAGTTTTTGAGACCGTCGTCTTTGCACTCGGTACACTCCCCGTCCTCATAGTTTGTGCCAAGTTATGCATAATCTCTTCCATAGCCCTCATCAAACTAGTAGCATCCACTTGAGCTCCCCCATCTTGATCAACTCTCACTGTGGCTATGGTGGAACATGAGGTCGAGCATTAAAAAGCTCTTCCCCATATTCCTCCAATCTAGCCTTGCTACTCTTTTCCAAGTCAGGAATACCCCTAGCTTCTCAAATTTTGGCTTTTCGAGCCCGATTACATCTTGTTTTCCTTTCTTCAATATCACGACTCCTAACATGACCACTCCGAGTACCAACTCTATGGCCTCGACCGCCGCAACGTCCACCAATCCTACCTCATCCACGCGTACTTTCTCTAGCCATACATCAGTCCACTTCACAATCAAAAACACAAAAAAGAACATAATTTTAGTTCTCAAACAAATGCCCTCACACTATGCAACACCTTCATAAAAGAAACTTCAAATCTGCTATAAATGCAACTCTTCATGTTGCAAATACAATGTACTCACTAGCAATCATTACTCATGCGATAGTACAACACATGCCTTAACTTCTAACAAAGCAACTACAAGCAAACAACATACCTACACTCTTCACCCTTTCCTACCCTCAAGATACCAAGGTTTATCTAACCTGGTGAAGCTCTGAATCCAACTTATCGCGCCCCGAATCCCATAAAATCCTAGAGGCGAGTGTGATCCCTTTTTAAAGAAAAAGAAACAAAAAATTTGTGTTTTTAAGAAAAGAAAATAAAATGGGATCTACGTCTACAACGCTATTTTCACTTCTCATTCTACAACATGAACTTTATAAGAGTATGCAAAAAGAAAAATATAAATAGCTTGTACATAGCCTGTATATCGACTCAAAAATAAACACCACGTTTTACAACTCCAACGAAGCTACATGCTTGAACAAATAATAATATATACTACCCACAAGTCTACATAGAATATATTACACTTTTGTTCTAGCCCAAAAAATCTCAAGGGCTACAACAAAGTATAATACAAAATACAACTTCTAACTACATCTTGCTTTGAAATCAAACTACAACATAACTTCAACTAAATTACTTCGATGTCCAAAGTAAATAACATAAATGTGTCCAAACAAAATATAAACTAGTAATTTTATCTTCAAAACTATGTATAAGAAAGTATCTAAGTTATCTCATGGATACCTCTCGTTAGCCTCCGCACCTACAATAATGTTATGATATAAAATGGAAAAGAAAGTTATACGAGTTAGTATACTAAATAACACGATACATGTGATGCTATGTGGTACCATAAGGTATAAAATACCACATATAGGAATGAACGCAATGTAAATAACAATGCAATGCAACTCAGCCCTGACTTTTACTTCACTATAACACTTCGACTTCTAAAAGATTGGGACTAGCGACTAAATTTATTTTCTTCTAAAATAAGGTTTCTTCATAAAACTATACCATAAATCTCTCCCTTCATGGAACATTTATAGTTTATTTTCCTAATCAGGTTTCCCGACTTTCACGGTAAGGCACTAGGCCTTCTCTTTGCTTTCATCTAAAATTTCGTAATTTTCAAGACTTTTCCCGAAAAGAAATAGAAAATGACTTAATAATTCTATTAATGAAATGTAAATTTTCTTCAAATATAACCATGTTCAAACATCAAAATTTAACAATCAATTTTGTAAAACTTCGTCCTTCACTTCGATAATAAAACTGAGCATTGGTTCTTTCATATAGAATTCAAATTATTCTCTTCACTTCTATTGAAAACTTCAATTAGAAAACTTCAAATCCTTTAATAAAATCAATTCCAACTTCTCGTTTATCAAAAATGTCATTTTGGCTTGAAACATGAATAATGCTACTCAATGAATAAAATGCCAATACTTATGACAATATAATTCAATATACTTTTAATCATGCTTCATTCTAAAAAAAAAACAAAACGAATTCAAACAAAAAACAATTCATCTCTAATTCAATTTAAGAAACATGGTTCAACTTCATAAAATTTATGCGTAAAGAACACACATAGACTCACACATATATTGTTATTTCATAGCCTACCCGTACCTATAACCGCTCTAAAATCCACTCATAAGCCAATCTCCAAAAAGCCCCAATTTCATCGTTCTTCACCTCAAGATTTGATCTAACAAACGAACATGTATCAATCCAAACCTACATACAAAAATGGTCTCCTCAACACGAGGAATAAGAATAAAAACTTTAATTTCATGTACAAACTAGGCACAAAAATCAAGGCATTATGAACGAACAAGATAAGATTCGTGACTTACCTCAAAATGTACTATATGCTCCGAGTATGAAGAATATGCAACTAGAAATCATTTTCACCCTCGGGAACTAATCAAATTGGGCTTCAAAGCTCCAAAAATTCGTACCCCTTCCCCCTCTCTTTCTAAATCATATTTTTAGGGAAAAATGTATAAGGAAAAAAGTGTTATTTCATACTACTTATTTTCAGTCAAAACTCATTTGGATTGATCCAACTAGTGTTGGATGAATCAGTTCCAACTTTTGGATTGATATGACTGTTAGTTGGATTGATCGGATCTATTGAATTTTGATTCCTTCCACCTTGGGTCGAAAACTTCTAAAAATACTCGTAATCAACACTAGACACCTATAGAAGTGTTTTTCAAGTTTTATAATATCGTTTGAGTGCCTAAAACCCAATCTACGCGACTTTATGCATCTACCACCAAATGCCAACACAACACCGCATCCAATCTAATTTGCACTACGAAATCCAACTCTGGAATTCATCTCAATACATCATGACAATATTCTACTTCTCTACCATACTTGGCATATTATCCTAGTATTACAATGCATGTGCTAATAATCGTAAAGACGCGACGTCTCATAATAACATAATACTAAAACCTCACACTTATGCTACATTCTATACTAATGCAACATGTCTTCTTACTTTAATACTTCTATAAATACGCTAAGACTTTGTACTTCCCTCTACAATGTGTCATGCATTTCCATTTTATAATGATGCAATAATAATATTATAAGCTTCGATAATATTATTATACATGCAAAAAATTAACTTGGAACTTTTGGAATGTTACAGGGGTATTCTCAAGGGTTTGGTGTAGGAATTCCTCTAAGAAAATTCATCATTGTTTAATAAGGTATGTGGTGGTTTGATGATCTAATAGTAATGAAACTTGAGGCTTTGATAGCTTAGATGTGTGGGTTGATGTATTTTAGAGTTTTTAGCATATTTTGTTTGTGTTTGGAGGGATGTTTGGTCAGATTTTATAGATTTTATTTGTGTTTGCCACAAAGCAGTTCTTGTTCGGACGAGATGGCTTTGATCCAAATGAGATACCCTTTCATTCGGACTAGATTGACTTCGTCCAGACAAGATTTATCCTATTCTGATTAATTGATTTATATGATGTTTACATGGACAAAATAATTTAGATGTATATGGTAATGGAATATACCTTGTATATTGCTATAAACAATAGTACTAATTGAATGTTTGGAAGTGACGTAGATGGACATGTGTCGAAATGAAATTTTTAATAAAGAAAAAGACATGTCGAAAAGTGTTAAAAAAAAATAGTTTGTGGATGCATGGTATCAAGTCATTTGGGAGTATGTGTCGATTTTGATGGCTTCGTACTAACCTTGAACGAGTTCCATTGGGACTCAGGATAGGGAATAATATCCATAAGCCTTTACGTGTAAAGTCTCGGGATACAGTGCCCTAGTCGGGATACGGTACTCGTGTCATTTTGTGGTGTAGGAAGTGTTGATGTTTATATTACGTGTAGATTTATATAAGTTTTGCTGGTTGAGGATTTGGATTATGTATCCATATTTACATGTTTTACGATCTATGTCATATTTTTTATGGTTGTTTCATCACTATTGGATACATTGCTAACTTGTACTTGGTTGGTTATATTTTTAAATCATTTTCTTGAAAAATGCCAAGCAGAACTAAGTGAGGCTGACCGTGGGAAACAAGTTGTAGAGTGAAGCTCACTTGAGGATGACAGGGTCAACGAGACTGTGTTATTTTACTTTTTTTCTATTGTTCATTAGACTGATGTAGGTTGTTGGCCAACACTGTAGACTTAGATGTTTCTTATGTTTCATGTAATAAGAGGCCAAAACATGATAAGGGCCGAATAGTGATTAGATTTTGCTGTCTTTAAGTTTTTCATGTGAACTTTTAACTGTTGAATAAAGGCTTCCTCTTTGGATTTTACTTTCATGTTGTTGTGGTTGGCTATTAAAATTATGTGGGCATTATAGAGCTATTGACAGAAAGTGAATAAGGACTCTACGCTCTTTTTCTACCGAAACAGAGGTAGCTAATGTTTCCAAGGCATCTTCATGGGTGTTCTGGGCTTAAATCACTTGTTGGATAGAAAATTCTTCAAATTCAATAGTCACTTCCATAACTTGTTTAAGGTATTCTTCCATTCTTAATGACTTGGCTTAATATGTCTCTGACATTTATTCAGCCACTAGCTGAGAGTTTGTGTTGGCCTTTATCTTTCTTACTTCTAAGTTTCTGGTTGTTTTTAAACCAAAGATTATGGCTTTATATTCCGCTTTGTTGTTTGTAACTGGGAATTCGAGTCGCACTGATTGTTCTGCAGTATTTCTATGAGGATTGATCAAGATTACCCCAATTCCTGATCTATTTTTATTCAATACTCCATCAACAAATAGCTCTCATACTCTATCTTCCATCCCTGAGATCACAATTTCAGGCTCTGCTGAGAAGTCAACAATAAAGTCAGCAAGTACTTGACCTTTAATTGTCGTTTAGGGCTTGTAGATAATGTGATAAGTTCTGAGCTCAATAGACCATTTTGCCATTCTGCCCGATAGATCTGCTTTTTTCAATGCTACCTAAATTGGTTATTTTGTATAAATAATTATGGAATAAGAATGGAAGTATCGTGGATGCTTCTTTGATCCAATCACGAGGGTGAATACCAACTTCTCCAAAGGTTGATCCCAAGTTTCAGAGGTCACTAAGGTTTTGCTGACAAAAAATATTGGTTATTGTTCTGACCCCTTCTCTCTAAATAAGGCAATACTTACAATGAAGCCCAAAAACTTGTTAGCTCTCACCCTGAAGGCATACTTTGAAGCATTCAACTTTAGCTTAAACAGTTATAAAGTCTAGAAAATTGCTTCCAAGTCTACTACATGATCTTCCTTTTCTTTACTCATGATCACCTTGTCATCTATATACACATCTATCATTTTTTCCAAGATGAGGGACACAAATTCTGGTTATAGCCCTCTGATAATTAGGCCCTGCATTCTTCAATCTTAAAGGCATAACATTGTAAGAATAGTTTTCAGAAAGACCTTTGAAGGAGGTTTCTTTATGATCTGCCTGGTGCATGTGAATTTGATGGTATCCAGAATATGCATATAAAAAACTCAAGAATTGAGTAGTAGTTGATGTATCAACAAGTTGATCTATCTTCGAGAGGAAGAAGGGATATTGAAGGCAAGCTTTTTTCAAATTAATGTAATCTACAAACACTCTCCAATTTCAGTTCTTCTTAGGCACCACGACCAAGTTTGCCAGCCATTACAGGTAACAGGCTTTGCAAATTGCCAAAATTGAGAGCAGCTTCTACACCTCCTAAGTTATGGCTTCTTAATGCTCTTTTTTGTAAGTTCAGGCCTTTTGCCATATTGTGCAGAAGTATAGGTTTATATTGAGTTGGTGGCTGGCCACCTGCGGATCAAGTTTTGGCATTTCCAATGAAGTCCATGCAAAGCTATCAATATTACGAAGGATGAATTGAAACAATTCGTCTGCGTTATCAACAGGCAACTCTACTCCTAAGAAGAAGTCATACTCTTCATTTTTTCCTGGTATTTGTTTTTTTACAAGATTCTCCTCTACCTTCTCCTTCGAATTTATACTGGATTTAGTAAGCAATACCTCTTTGTAAAATGGGGTTTTCAAAGGAGGCTTAGTTTCATTCTCTTCAGCTTTTGCATAGGCTGAAGCATAGATCTGAAGAGACCGTTTATCTTAGATGGCTGCATTAATTAATTGTTGGAACTCATGTTGGTTTCCCTTGATAGTCTCTACCCCGTCAAGAATAAAACACCTTACCTTCAAACATAAGGTTGATACTACCGCATTCAGACTATAAATCCATGGTCTTACTATAATTCTGCTGTAGGAGGAGGGAGCATCGATCACTATGAATTTGACAATAATCTCTATTGTTCTCGTTTATACATTTAACCATATTTTGCCTACAATCTTCTCTTGCTCAGAACTGAAGCCGATCAAGGATATCGAAGCCGATGATAGTTGAGATTGTAATACTTTTAGCTTTAGCAATATATGCACAAATAGGATATCAATTGTGCTTCCTTTATCAACTACAAGCTTGTAAACCATGGTCGCTCAGAGAACCACAATAGTAACAATTAAAGCATCATTATGTGGCAAGAACATATCTTCTAGATCTGCTTCTATAAAGGCAATAGGTTGGGAGGTCATACATTGTCTCATTCCCCCAAGGGGATCTTGGAATTGTACGGAGTTTATATAATTTTGAAACCTTAATTTGCGATCATGTGTAGCTTGAGGGTTGGGAACAGTGGAGTAACATTCTAGAAATTCCGAATGAATTTTTAGTTTTTAATAATAATATTATTAATGCTTTATAATATTATTATTACATTGTATGCATAGGCGTAGTTGTTGCGGAATTGTGTGGTGTGGGGTTTAGCATTGGGAAGCATATGGTTTTGGTATTATGAGGCATTATAATCAATACCTTAGCATTTGGTGTTGAAATTAAATTTTTTGGCTTGTTCAAATGACTGTCTGACCGTCAGACAAAGGGTTGGACCTTTGTTGGAAAAATTCAGGGAGTTTGGGCTTTCCAAGGAAATATCCGACGGGGAGTCCAATGGTCTATCTGTTAGTCTATCAGATGGTTGGACATGGCCTTAGAGAGACCAACGGACAAAACTGAGAAAGTGAATTCAAATACTTTTGACTTTTAATACTTGGTTAAAAAGCATTTTCCCTTTTAAGCCACGAAATAGAGAGAGAGAGAGTGGTGGTGATTTTTCTTCTTAACATTCTCCTTCCAATTTCATCTAGCATGGGAGTTCGTCCATTGATCAAAAGTTAATTTTCAGAATCCTTGTTTCGAGGAGAATATTTTAACGTAAGTTTTTCTTTCTATCTCGTTTGTTTATGTTGCCTAGGTTTCTATGCCTTTTTCGTACATCGAAACAAAGTTGATTTTTTTCTTCCTTTCGATGAGTAGATCATTTTCTTACATAGGTTTGTTCCAATCCAAATTTGTTTGTTAGATCGTTTCGGGGGCTAAAGCTTTATGAGTTTTGGGGGGATATCATCTCGATTCGTTCGTTGTTCGACTTCGGGGCTTCAATACTTTCTCATCACTGTTGCGAAGACTACGTATTGATGTAAGTATCATCAATTTCTATTCTCGTTCAATTACCCAATTTTCATATCAAGCTATACATTGAAATAAATTTGTTGAATTTATTTAAGTTTCATAGAAGACTTCTTTGTATAGATTCATTTCATTTTGAAGAGCGTAGATAGACTAATTCAAGAGGCTAAAAGAGCTGAGTTTTGGATTGACGTTGGCATGGTCATTCGATAGCATCTCTGGAGGCTTTCGAATTAAGGTATGGGCTGATAATGGACAATAGTATAAGTTTAAACTTATGCACGTATGTTAGCATGATTAAGTTTTGAGATTGATTATTCATTTATGTATGATTATTTCCCCGTATGCAAACCAATTATTTGTTAATCGAGACATCAAAGTATATGTTTAGTTGTTGTTAAGTAGTCAAGTATGTTATATGTTATAAGTAACATATATGTTGTAAGTAGTCAATGTTGTAAGCTCATAAGTAGCGAAAGTCACATTTTGTTGTGACATGTATGTTATAACTATGGTGTACGACATAGATGTTCATAAGTATTCAAGTATATATCACGCATTCATTCATGTTCATAAATGCAAGCATGTCCATAAGCATTCATACATGTTCATAAGTATCGTCACATGTTCATTGGATAAGTATAAGTTTGGGAAAATGTTTTGACCTTTTTTGATTTTAACAAACTAAAGCAATGAGGCTTACAACCTTATATGGGTATAAGGGACACCCTGGGCATAAGGAACAACCTTTTACTTTTTAAGAAATAGGCATAAGGAACACTCCATTTTAAGACAAAGCAAAAAGATACAGTCCCAACTTTCCTTTTTAGGCATAGTCGAGATTTGTTCTCGTATATGTTCGTAAGTTGTAGGCATAGTCCTAAGCATAAGTTGCATTGGTAATGTATGCATAGACATGGTTGTATTTGTACACCTTCTTTACGTATGAAGGCTTTTTGCATTGTATATATTATGATTATGTTCATTCACATAATATCTGATTTATCATAATGTTGATTTCCGACCCATACATTTCTTTCTATGTACATCGATCTCTAAACTATTTTGTAGGTCCAGAGTTCGGGGTATGATTAATAAGACGATGTAGATGCGGGTGTCTATTTTGTAACTATGGGTTATTTGTAATAAACTTAAGTTGTATTTTGATATGGCGTTGTATGAAAATATAGATATGTTCTTACTCTTATACATGAGGTGAAAAACATATGTGTACCTTTTTTATTATTATTTTTGACAAGCATACAACATGTACTTGTTCTTTGTAAATAGGGCATTTACCTTTAAGTAGTATTATGTTGTTGTTCATATATGTAAGCCTTCTACTATGTTGTATAAGATGTTGTAAGCTGTTGTTTATAAGAAGTATTATAGCTCCTTTGTAGCAGTCAGGAATGGGATGTTGATTTATGTATCTTCTTCCTTTCTTTATCTTTTTATAAGCATGTGCCCTTGAGTATTAAGGTTGGAAATTCGGGGTACGATAAGTTGTATAAGTGTATTTTCATTTATTTTCTTTCTTTTCTATTCTTTCAGTTCATATCCCTGAATTTATGGGAATTCGGGGCGTGACAAGGGGGCGTGACAAGTGGGCTATAACTTGGAGGTATGTATGGTGAGAATCTCAAGTAAGGCCAGAGCCGTTTGATCATAGGGTAGGGATGGTGGTAGCATCTCTTACACAATAATGTTCTTGTTCAAATATCCTTTGTTGGCCCAATTATTTACTTGCCACCTCAGACTTTTACAACCTGTGGTAGTATGACCATGGTCCCGATGATACTCACAATATTTGGATTTGTCCAGACATTCCGGTATGCTCCTCAATGGGCAAGAGGTACCACCCAATCATTACGTTTAATCTCATGAAATATTTTACTATTTGGATTATTAAATTGATATTGGGGACTCTTGACCCACTGCTCCCTAATCCCTTTGCCTGTTGTCCCTTCTAAACTTTTTCGATTTCTTTTCATTCCTTATTTCTTCCCTTTTTGGCTCTTTCACCACATTATGGACTTCCTTATTAGACCCTTGATTCTTTACTTCCTTTGTAGCAATTTTCAATCTTTCTTCTTCGACCTTTGAATATTTATCTAATTTCAGGAAGAACTCATCTATGGACTTAGCAGGCTTCGAATGAAATTTCATATAAGCTTCATCTTACGGGTTGAGGCAGGCTGTAGTACAACCCAAAGCAAAGGTTTCTAGGCACCAAATTCAATCGATCGAGTTATAAACATTTATAAACTTGATAGTGATATCATGTAAGCTTTCATTAGAGCCATTTCTCATCTGCATCAAGGTTTTAGGTCCTAAGGTGGTCTTGAAATTTGTGGTAAATCTTTTAAAAATATTTCCATTATTTGTCTCTAGGACCGAATTGTTCCCGGAGCTTCTTTATCTAACCATTTTAAAGCTTCTTCTATGAAGGTAGAGGAAAATATTTTGAACATAAAATTTTCATTGGAACTTCAGGCAAATATCCTCTGCAAGTAAAGTATCAGATGTATACTAGATCCGACAGAAACTCCATCGTATATAGGGAGAACAAGGGGCTATAGTTCCACGGAGTTGGTTCATAGAGAATATAAGGACTTAGTAGTGCTTGAATCATTCCTCCAATGATTCGTTCTACCTGCTTATCCACCGCAGTTCGGGGATATTATGGCAACTTAGTATCTATCTTTCTTCTTCTGTTGGAGGTTTGGGAGTGGCGACTGATGCTTCCTCGAGGTGGATTGGGGATACAATGAGATCGGGATCTAGTTGGCCTTGCGATTGGATGAAAGTTCCCTAATTTTGCCCTCTGTTCTGACTATGTCTATCTTGAGTTTGATATTACCCTCGAATACCACTTCGGGTTTGAATGCGTGGGATGGGGTTGGATTCCTGGAGTACTCTAGTGACGTGTTCAGGAAAATACTCTTCATCCTCATCCTCACCCGAGATATATTTTTCACTATCATCTTCAAACGGTATGTAACTGATGTATCTGGAGGAGCTAGCAGAGTTAGAGGAACTGGTAGTCCGGAGCCCCGAGGCCCTTGGGTCACAATGCCTACTCCTTTGCACACCATCTACTCTGGGAGAGGGGGATCTTTGCCTTCTAATGAGAACAGAATCTTCCCAATATGCTTCTCCTTTTACTTCGGGAATGGGAAGGAAGGTAGAAGGGTGTTGTCTTGGATCACGGTGCCTATACTCATGGGTGTTTTGATCTTGTTCGGTTGCCAATGTTAGCTAGGGAGGAATCCTTTCCCTATTCTCGGGTGAATGATCAATATCCATAGGTTGATGTTCAAATATGGAGAAAAGGGAGTTGTTTCCTCTTCTGAAAGGTAGCCCACAGAAGTTAATGGCTGATTGAACTTGCTCTTGCACAAGAGAAGCAATCAGAACTTGTAAATTTAACAGTTCAGGAAGGTTATTTGAGGAACTCGAGTTGCTCATTAGTTGTTGGTTTAGCCTTACCTACAATTCATGCAAGATAAGATTTGTGAGGTTACTTCAGGCAAGGGGTCCGAAGGTATAACAGTGGAGGGTAGGGAAAAGATGGGGAATACTATCTGTCCCACTCTAGGAGAAGTTTAAGTTCCAGGGATAGATTCGTCTTTGAGAGTTAAGTCTCGTGTATCATGCGGTAGAGGGGGGGTACTGGTCGTCAGGGGATTCTAACATGTTTTCGGCTTTTCAGAACTACTGTTAGGTGTAGTAGGTTCAAGAAATTAAATGTTTCTTCTTATAATAAGTTCCCATAGACAACGCAAGTTGAACAATAAGTTTCCCGTTTGGGATCAAATACGAACTTCCAAAGGTATATGGTGTAGTTCTGAAGGCTGAATTATTTTTTCCTGAGCCTCAATCTTTCAATTTACTTCTTCCACGTGAGGCTTACTCCAGCTATCAGAGGGGACTATCTAGATCTTACTTCAATACTTGAAAGTGTGATACGGGATTGCCCACTAACTCTCCGATACGTAAGTAAAACAGGATTCTGATGAAGATAAAGTACAATGTACTTAAAGAAAAGTATTAAAATATTGAATGATATAGTTAATGTAGAGAAAGAAAGTAAAGTGTATTTTTAGCTGACAAGTGACAGTATATATAGACAGAGTACCTGTAAAGCTGTTACAGAATATTAACTCATTAGTTCCTGAATTACCTATTAATTTGAGCGTGTGACAAAAAATTTGTTTTATTTACGGTAACGATCTCTTGGTTTTATTTTATGTATAAATATACACTTATCAACTTTATTAATTATTCATTTTTTGTTAATACTCTTTCATTTGCTGATCCATTATTCGGCACACCTACTCTTACTAGGACTCCTCGTTGTACTCCAATGCCAATGTACTAAAGGGCACGTTATTTTAGTTTAAAAAATATGTTCTATTCCTATAATACATTAGCATTGGAGTACAGAATTCAAGAAGTGTAAACATTGGAAAATGAGTGTGTACCGCTATTAAAATTAGTTTAATAGTGAGATATTACTTTTTAGTTATAAAAATAAAATTTTATAATAAAAAATTTTAATAATAATTTTATAATTTTATTTATAAAATTTTGTTTTTATAGCTGCTGACATTTACATTAATATGTTAGATATTTCAAATTGCGGTGATTCTATAAACCCAAAAAAGTGAAAATCAATCCATAGCTATGAATGGGGTTACACAGTAAAGAAGTAGGTTTATTTATGGGAGTTGTATACAATGAGGCGAGTCTCACATGAGCACCGAAAAATTAATATATATTTTTAGAACTTCTATCCACTAAAAAGCTAAGTCAATTACTATATATTAAGTATCTTTTTCTTAGATTTATATATGATGTGAGATTATGTATATTCCAACAATCTATCACTTGCATGTCACAATGTTGAATCCCTCCTTAATTTTGATCTTTCACTCTCTAGACATGATGTTGCCATTATTGTATCCGTAATTCTGACGATAACTCCAACCATCTTGCCATATGATTGCAACAATACCTTCGACCGCATTGTGATTCTTGCACCCATGACTTTGGCGTTTGTCATGTAGTTATCAACGCCATCGTATGTGAAGTCTAAGCCACAATACACATTTAAAACTCATATTCACATAAAATATTAAATCCATTAAATAGTAAACTCATTAGTGTATGTTAATTCTTTTTTTTTTTTTTTGATTTTTACCTGATTTGAGATCAAGCATCCCAATAGCTTACACGGCCAAAAAATCGAAATGATTGTAACAACGAAGATGGCAAAAGATTTGGATTCATTTATGTTCTTGAAACAGGAAAACGACGTTTTCGGTTTGGTTTTAAGTCCATCTATAATTTCTCCAAAAGGGTTCAAGCAAAGTGTGAAATCCTTTAACTAATGTATACTAAAGTTTGTGCCCTGTTGGACCACTATATATCAGACCATATTTTTCTTTGAAATATCTTGATTGTCTCTTGATATTTCGCCTTGATCAGTGGAATTGTCAGCATAAACGAATATTCAAATTTAAAGTGTTAGGGAGTTGGGCTTTTTTCGAAGGAAAATCTTCATGTGAAGATAATACCACCTACTATATATATATATACACGTGCGTGCGCGTGCACGCACGCGCTTGTGTGTGCGTACTCGGGTCGGGGAAAGCCGAAAATAAAAAATGGGAATGGTGGATGGCGTAAAATTTATTATGAGATGCTAAAATATAAGATATTTAATAAATTTTTCAAAATCACAGAAAATACTATAGTCCCTTGGTAAATCTTCAGTTCTACCATATGTTGGGAAAACTTTTTTTTTTTTTTCTCGCCAAAAGAAAAATTATTTTCCATCTAAAATCTAAACTTTACTTCTTACTGCAAGGACTATTTGGTTACAGTTTTAAAGCTTTAATTTTTGTATTTTTTTATTTAAAATATTAATAATATTTA
>MKEJ01049058.1:0-10823 GCA_001753735.1 Embelia ribes | reverse complement strand
TTATTAGTATCACTATCCCGGTTCCGGGTGCTTGGAAATGAGGGCGTGACACCCAGTCACGTGAAAAAGGTCGTAGACCCCATTTCTTTTGGCTTCTAACCCACTTTTCTCCTTTCTTTTCCCACTTTTCTGAAAATAGAAAGAGGAGAGGGAGTGTGTGGGTCTTCATAAGTACCAATCTTTTCATCAACGATCCATTTATCTCTGAAGTTGATCCGAAGATAAAAAGTAGATTTTTGGAGTCGTGGAAGCGAGAGGCACGTTTTGATCTAAATTTCATCATCTCTTTTGTTCGTTTTATTTTCTAGCATTCCATACCCTTTCAGGTTTGAGAAAATAAAGTTGATATAAATGATCCTTGCATCTAATAAATGTTTTTCTTGGCTATGTTCAAATCAATCCGAGTATCATAGATAAATCGAATCGGGAGGCTAATTTGGGGCAGATATGGCTACGGAAGTCTTCGGGACCCATTTTCTGGGTTATCCAAGTACGGCAGATTCATAAATCAACTATGAATATGAGGGTTTATGTTACGTGATATGTATATGGTTTTATAAAATTATGGATTGGAAATGAAGTATATGGATTAATATGGAAATTATTACATAAGATGGATAAAATTGTGTTCTAAATAGTGGAATTCTATTTATGAAATTCATACGAGCATTTGGTGAATTTTAAAGGAAAGGCCTACATTGAAGCACGTTTAAATTATGTACATTCATATATGGCATATTCTATTCTATGCGTGGCTTGGTATTGAATTCATTATGTTATCATGTACATGTGGCATTATTCGGCCACTTCATACATACATGATCATGATTCATGAGACATTGGTTTTGAAAGGAAAAATGTAGATATTTTCGGGATAGAAAAGGCATGAGCATTCATGAGCCGAATTGAGGCTTTTCTATTTCTTTTTAGGACTAAGTCAAATTTTACCAACTAAAATAAGGGATTTTATGAGTCACCTGACACGCTCTAAGTCGGGCCTATGAATCGAGGTATGTCGCCGCTCGTGCTATTTCATATGGTATATAAGGCGCGATGTCCTGGCGAGGAGCCAAAGTAAGATACTAGTCCCACTTTTTGTCGAGTTTTGTTTGGTTTGGCATATGAAATATATTTGGGCTTGGAATGGGCAAATGCGGTTGGAAAATGAGGAAAATGGAATAAAAGCTCAGAATGAGCATTTTATATTGGAAATGTGGAAAATAAGGAAATTTTGGAATATGAGAAATGAGGAAATTGTATTTGGAAATGTAAATTTTTGGAAAATGTTTATGAAGATGGTGTATGATCATGGTTAGAGCACTCATAAGGCATATTGCATAGCATGATATATGCATACGATCATAGAGCATTTAAACTCATATTTAGATAGAGTTTTATTAGAAATCTGACCTTATTACTTTTATTTATTTTTGTACGATGTGATTATAAATGTACAAGGACGGAGAACTATAGCAGATGAGCTTAGGCTATCGAGGAAGAGATAACTTCTTTTTGTTGGCATATAAAATGATCGTAGGAAATTATCATAGTGATTGATATAAATTATTTCCTAATTATATCACATATATTATCATTAAAAATTTTCGTGGAGATGATATATGATTATACTCATTTTATCATGACATTCGTGGCATTTCGTAGAACAATGTACCATTAACATTATTATCGTGGAATACATCATGGCATGATTATATGACCTACACTCATTATATCATGATTTATAGTCGGAGGCATTTTGTGATATTCGTAGTCCTTTAGTGATTAAATACATAGAACAACATAGTTGCTCTATTTGTGGATTTCATAGTTTTCGGAGGTTATAGGCATGCCTATCATAGAATAAAGGCATAGCTATTTGTGGAATCTGAAAGGCATGAATATCATGCATTCATTATTTCATGGCATTATTTTGTGGCATTTGCATCAATAGGAAATTGAGTCATTTTCTATTTCTTTTCGGGACACATAGTATTGCCTTTATAAAAATTCGTAGAAGCCATTGAGGTCATACAACCTCACCGTGAAAGGTGGAAAACCATATCTGGGATACATCCATTGCTCGTGTCACATTCAGTGGTGGAACAATAAAAGCTAGGTCACATCACACTCGGTGGCAGACCTTAGCATTTTTTGAGAACTCGTAGAGATACTAGTCCCTCTTTTAGTCATTGTCGTAGTGGTCATCGTAGTCGGGTCGTAGTCGTAGCATTCATAGGTATCATACACTCATCATTATATATGTGCCTTCACATGATTACATGCGTAGAATTCGTAGCTTATTCATGTTTACTTTACATGATTATCCGTGGTTTAGTATGTTCATTTACTTATTTCCATAGTACGTTCATAATTTATTTTCATTGTAGCATGTACATGTTATCGAGGCTCCATGTCTCATATATCATTGTTGATTGGCTATCTAACCTGTTTACCTTTCTCCTTTTCCTCTATTAATATTACATCGCCACAGGTTTGGATGCTATGGATGAGCATGCATAGGCATGGACTCAAAGATGACCTAATTTTCTTTTGTAGTCATAGTAGCTATGTATATATATATTTTGTTTCAAAGGATATAACAGAGTTTTTTTTATGTACATTTATTTTTACCAATCATTTATCTTTTGTTTTTTTTATGTAGTATTGACGTTGGCCTTCCTACCTTTTATTTCCGTTGCTTATGTATATATATTTTAGAAGTGGACTGCAGTTGACACCATAGGTGTTGTAGTTATTATTTTGGATTGTATGTACATATACTAAACTTTGTTATGTATGGGGATCGTGGGAATATGAATGGGCTGTGGGACCTATTTTCATATTCATTATCATTATTTATTAATTTATATTTGTCACTATTCAATCTCACGTCCTTGGTTTTTTATAAAGAAATTCGGGGTGTGACAGTTTGGAGAACGAAACTTATTCTAAAACATTGATGGCGTTTCAAAAAATGAAAAAGCAAAAAAAAAAAGAAAAGAAAAGAAAAGAAGAGTGGAAATACTGAATCAATTGCTTTAAAAAAATATTTAGAAAGTATTCTGTCTCAAGAAAAAAAAATTAAAGTTATATGTGTCTTCATTCCTTCTATATTTTTACCTTCTTTATCTTTGAAATGTTTGAGGAAGTTGGACTCATAATTTTATGTTAGAGCATTCATATTATCTCTATGCACTTGCATTTTATTTAGAATAAATTTTTTAACCTGACGTTCCGCTCTATTTATGAAAAATAATAATCAAATGAGCATGCGGTAGAATTTTTTTTCCTGAAATTCTATGACATGCATTTGAACTTCTAGACAACCAAAATTTGTTTTTTAAATAGTTGATCAATCAATTCTTGTAGCTTTGCTTGAAAACCTATGCTTTTAGATCAGTGGTGTCTTTTATTACTTAACCATCCCTAAATATAGCTCTAACCTCTTCCCAATTATGGTTGCAAATCATGGTAATGAAAAAGTCAATTTTTCATAATGTTGGACTAAAATAAGTGCATCTAAGTACCATCCCATGTCTCTATAGTTGCCTACATATCGTGTATGCAATACGATTATTTTGCCCACCTATGTTTCTTCTGGTTGTTGGGGAGACTACTCTTTAACGATACAACCCACATGCACACATACTCACCAAAAAGCCTTACCCCAACTAGATAGTAAACTCATTAGTATATGTTCAGTCTCTTTTTGCTTTATTCTCGAGTAATGTACTATTACGTGCTCCCAACAATCTCTAGCTCGCATGTGGCCCCATCGAATTCCCCCTTTATTTTGATCCTTTACTCTACAACCATACCACGTCAATCTCATAACTCTAGTGTCTTGCCACATGACTCTAACAATCTTCCTATTGCCTTGCCATGCTTGCGGCCATGACTCAGATAGTAACCTTAAACACTTTGCCAAATGACTTCAATGGTACCTCCAACCACCTCACCATCCTTGCGCTCATGACTTTGCTCCTTTTCATACAACTATGAATGCCACTACATGGAAAGTCTCATACAAGACCGTCACCCTTTGGTTCAGATACCACTTGTTGGGGGAGTATGTACTAAATAGATGGTCTATAAACACAAACAAAAAACCATTGTATTTAAATATTTGAAAATCATACCAAATTAAAAGACTAAACACGATTTGGTGATAAGGTCATTAGTGTATATTAAGTCTCTCTTTCTTTATTTCTAAGAGGTATGATGCATTTCCAACAATCTATTCTCCCAACAGAGCATAATATAAACTATTGTTTGGTAATGCTTAATTTTTAAGTTCACTTTTTATTTTGAAAAAAATCTAACCTCGTGTCTTTTATCTTGATATATATATCAACCCCCAATTGCAACAAACAAACATAATAAAGTAGAATGAAATGATCTTTAGGACTTATTTATAGTTTACAACAACAGTATTTCCGACATGGTAATTTCTTCATACTTTCACTTGAATATCTACAATAGAAAATTATTTTTATTATTATTATTATTATTATTATTATTATTATATATATTTTATGAATTAGAAAGTCTAATATTACACAATGTACAAAGACAAATGTAAAATTAAGAAAGAATAAAAGGTAAGAAAATAATCTAATTTTACTTGATTGTTAGTTGCTGACTAAGTTAGATAATAAAAAAAGTTTACATGACTATTTCATAATAATTTCATTTTTAGTATTTATCTTCAATTCCCAAAATTTTAAAAACCAAAAATAAAATATAATTGGATGCAAAATGTCAACTATAATTTAAGAAAATGGGATGAATTTAACAAATTTATAAATAGTAAAATAAATTTATTAAAGTTGTTCTCGCATTTGTTCTCATTTCTTACGGGTTGTCTTGGTATTAATTAGAGATAAATTGATGCTTTGTAATCTCAAGTACTAATGATTTACAATCAATTTTTTTTAAAAAATTATAATATATATTATGTAAAATACTTTTTTCTGAAAAACCAAATTTATAAATACAGTTTAAACAAAAATGACATCTAAAAACATATTTCAAAAAAAAAAAAAAAAAACAAGAAATTTTGAAAAATAGTTAAAAAAATTATTTTAAAAGTAAAATCAATCAAAATATTTTCAAATAGATAATTATATATAAGATTTTTACTCAAATTAATTTTCTAAGATAATTTTTAAATCAATTTTCCGAACTATTGTCAATAGGTTTTGGCATGAAAAGAGAAAAGGTTGATCTTTTGGTAATATTCTTAGTATATTAAATAAGCACAATTATGAAACTTATGTTGCTTTGATATAAATATTGAAATCAAAATTGGAATTTTGATAATATTGTCTATATATATCTACATTTACAAAACCCCCAAAGAATTCAAATCATGTCTCAAACCCATAACTTCACTTTCATAAAATAATTACCTAAATAAAGCGATTATCGAGTTTTTTAGGTTCTACTTGTTATTGATATTGAAATAATATAATTTAGCAATTTCTAACTTGAACTTTAAGGCAACTAAATAGCATTTTGTTATGTAGCTGCATACTCGGGTCCTAGAAATTCAACCAGCAAAAACAAAAAAAGGAATGCATACAATTGTGAATAATCAATTCACTTATAGTTCTACAAATTTCACATGTTAGTCGCTTAATTTCACCCAAAGTATATCACATCCTTCAATATAATGCCTACAACCTAAATAATGAGACCTTTATTGGTCTAAACATTGATTATTATAGCCTAAGAATAACTATATAACCTCTATTTTATAGTTCCACGATTATTAATTTAAAGTGAACAAAATTAATAAATACATAAATAAGGTAATAAAAATCAGCTTTTAAATTTAACATTAATTATAAGCAGAAAAAAATAAGTTTATCAAGTTCTTTTTATTGACTATAAATATAATGAGTGTTGTATAGAAGATATGCCTTCCAGTATTATTCTTAACAACAGTTAATTCCGTCAAATTTAGAAGAACACATAATAGTAATAATTTCATAAAGCTTAAAGTTTATTTTCTTTTTAAAATAAATAAGATTAATACTATATGTGAGATAGGACAAGTTATTGAATCAATAAGTTATGAGGAGAGACCCGATGCTATTGTAAATGACCTGGGTTGGCGCCTTGATTGTTGGGCAAAGAAGAGAGAGAATCCAATGCCAACGGAGAAAATGTGCTGATGGAGCTATTTCGTTAGTTAGGCTCATTTTTTTCTTCACTTGTTTACTGTTGGGATGATGTGTATAACGGTATAACGTGAAAGGAAATATATGGGGTTTTTTAAAGTTTAATAAGATGGTAAATATGAACAAAAAATAGACAGTAAATAGGAATAAAAATGTATAAAGCATCCGAGGGTAAGATACAAACATAAAATAAAAAGATAAAATATGAAAAAAAAAATGTTTAATATACTTTGTGCTTTTATGATAGAAAATAAATGAATAGGGCATGGTTGTGCATCTTTTTTAATATTAATAATAGGTTAACATAGAAAAAAAATTAAGAAGATCAAATAGGAACATAATATGTAACTCGCTAGTACTTTCATATTAGTTAGTAGATGAATTGGGCAAAGTTTGAACTTTTTTTAAAATTATAATAAAAGGTAAGATAGCAATAAAAATAAGAGGTCAAAACAGAAAGAAAATGTGTAAAGTACCTTTGTGTTTTTGTATTAAAAAGTAGATGAATAGAACACAAATTAGACTTTTTTTTTTAATTTTAATAAGAAGGAAAAGTAAAAAAAAAAAGAATAAGAGGGTAAAATAGGAATAAAAATGTGTAAAACACCCTTATACTTTTATAGCAGAGAGTATAGATATATATTTATCCTTTTTTTATGCAGGTTTATTCACAATTGCTCTCGTAAAATTGGTTCATTCAAAGTGATTTATCAAGTTTGAAGGTTATCATCCATGAACCCAAGTAATATATAAAAAAGACTATTATTTTGTTGGAAAAGTAATTTTTTGTCAAAAGAAGTTAATTCTATTCTTGCAATATTTTTCCATGTGGTAAAACTCAACATGAATATAGCTATGGGATATATCTAGGCCATCTTACTCTATTAAGAAAAATGTAACACACATGTTCTTCTTCTAGTATATATATATATACACACACACGCTGGTGAATACTGCTCATTAGAGTTATCTTATTTCTATTCTAAAAACGCTACTTTCACCAAAAAATTCCTCTTTTTACAAATCTAAATTACCATTTTCATTAATACAAATGATATGTATATGCATACATGTATCCAGTATATATTATGATGAAATAATAATTTATTAGACAAAGTTTGACTGCTCGACTATGATTGGTTATTGTTCGAGTGATGCTATTAACACTTCATAATTACAACACTGCAGACAAAGATTTTACTCTATCGCACTGCATGTTTATCCATCTCATATCTTTAGACTAAATTTAGCTTGAGTTTATTTGCAGTCGAGGGTTGAAATAGTAATGTGTAAGGTGTACTTGTTTAAGAAGGGCTCGAAATTAAATAAAAGGAGAAAAAATGTGGGAACTACTATCAAAGGTGCCGAAAAAGGTATCAACATACAAGAGCCTGTGAGATCAAGTTCAGGTGTTGATTATACAAGAAACAAAAGTTGGATCAAAAGTTGAAAGGTAAAGAAAATGCAAGAAAAAAATAAATATTGCAGCGTCAAAGTACAAGAGCTTGTCGCATCAAGTTTGGGTGTTGATTCTAGGACACAAAAATTGGAACCAAAGTCGAAAGATATAGAAAAAGTGCAAGAAAAGAGACAAAATATCGATCTTCTATGCTTGTATCACGTTGCCAAAAAACTAGCTAGGCTTTCAAAAGCCTACGGAACAGGGTACGAGGTTGGCGAATATGTAGCACAAGTTTCCAATCAAACTAGTCTCAAATGAGATTTATAAAAAATCAGACTGAAGAAAACCAAATGAGATGCAATTAGGCCTTGTGGAAAAACTGGTATGCCGAACACATTTCATTTGTGTTCCTTGTGAGAGTATATTTATGTAGTTTTTATGGGTTGTCGCTGTTAATTTTTCGTGCTAAAAATTGCACCTGCTGAAGATAACCCACATTTTCTACATCTCATATTCGACCAAAATAAAAAATATATATATTAGGTTCTGTGTGGCTGATTTTTCAAGTTTGCACTTAATTAAGTACATCGTAATAATACGTTATTCATCAGTCTTTTTTATCACATTAAATGTACAATAGTTATTCTCTTAATTCCAAATGAAATTTATAATGTACCAATAATAAACTTAATCTCTTGTATGTAATTATATAGGCATCCTCTTCTTGTAAGCCAGTTTTCAAGAATGAATTCTACCTATTTACTCGTTACAATTAAAAATTTAATATAATGCTTTTTGACTTATTCGTTGTGTCGTGTCGACACAGGTGCATGGAAATGAATTTATCCATGAAAATCCCAGTGAAAATATCAACAACTATTCTTCAGCGATGCTGGTCAACAACAGCACTAACGTTCATGATCAATAACAATTTATCAACGTATGTATTAAATTTCTGTAATACATATATTAATTTTCTTCAATATCTCATCGCCGAAGATTTGGAGCATTGAAAAGTGAGTTAATTGCAAATTAGGAGACATTGACACAATGTATATGCATACATTATATATAGAGTGAGATGAGCCAGGTATATGCAAATATCATGATCATTAAACTTCAGGCAAATTACATTCAAGGTGGTTGCTTCATTTCCATTTTATGAAAATGAAGGTTTGGTTTGCATGGTAGTTGCTTCACTGAAAATAATGAAATGATTTCCAGTATGACCACAAGAATGACTAGAACATGTTACCAAACGGTCAACTAGTCCAGTAGATAAAAGTTTAATTCGTTTTATCATGCCACTTAGAAAAATAAATACGTCCTTATTCTGGTAATCCATGTTTCTAGCACAAAAGTTTTGTTTTCTCACGTGTCGGTTTGTTTGGTTGTAACTTATAAGTTCCAGTTTATCAGTTTTTTTCCTAAAAATTGGATAACATTTGGTTGATCAGCTTTTAAGCTGGGCTTATTTGTTATTTTGGCCTAAATAAGATGAAATTTCAAGTTGGATTAATCCAACTTTTTTCTTAGACAAAACTAAACTAATTTATTTGCTTAAAAAGTGCAGTCAAACAAACCCACATTCACACATTCCTGATTATGGTATAAAATTGTATAACATAAGAGTTGTAAACATGAGTAATAACTGAAATTATTTGAAATTGAATGCACATAGTGAGCTATTTTTTGGTATTACTTATTTTTATGTGCATTTTCGGGAAAAAGATGTTAAAAAGACTAAAATAGTTGCTGTGAAAATTTATTGGAAATTCGTTATCATAGAAGACATTTGGGTACTGAAATCCGAAAACTAGAAGCTGACAAATAGATAAAAAAAGAAACACGAAGAAATATCAAGAAGAATAATCTTGCTAAATTCCGAGTAGTTCGATCGATCGAGCTCAGCAGAATGGGATTACACCCAAAGTTCAATAACTCTTGCATTTGCCGACACTCAACCCTCTCCCTAATTTTGGGCATTATGACCAATACTTAACCAAAATCCCTTATACAATTAAGCTTAGGGGATTAGTAGTGTTGGTTCAAGACTTGGAGATTATATATTCTTACACACGTTTTGTTCATTAGATGCAACTTTTAGATTAGTTTTTGCTTCTTTTTAGTTTTTACTCTTTGTTCTTGATTAGTCCTTAAAACTGTATTAACTAAAAATATAATGCGACCCATTTAAGTTATTTATCTTGCATATATTGTGTGAAACTTGTTATATTTTGGTATTATAGATTTTGATTTAGTTGATGCAGATAAAGAGCTTAAGTAGACATTTTATGAAGCAGTTGACATAGCATCGAAGATGCATGGATTTTCAATATTCAAGGTAACGATTTTGGGCCATTGAAAGACTTACAAATGAGTAAAAGTGATAAAGGAAGTGTAAAACAGGAAGCTGGAAAGTCTGTCATCTGATTGGTCCAAGAGCACTTGGATCAATCCAACTGCTTCCGATATAGAAACTGATTCAAAAAAAGATAAATGCAGTTTTAGGAAGTTTAAGATATATGCAAATCATGAAACTTTGGAATAGGCAGTTTTTAGATATTATATAAAGGATTGATCTGATTGTTTAGATATAGTTTTTTATTCGTTCTATTTTTCTTTCTATTGTTCTTGGTAGAGATTTGAGAAGATTGGTGGAGATTCAACATTTAAAATAAAAATTTGTGAGTTGTTCTTTTATTAGTTAACTTATTCTTCATTTATTATTGTTTTTACATATACTTAGTTGCTTTATTTGTATAGTAGAAGTAGAATCATTAGTTTCCATAATTTAAATTCCTTTATTATTGTTTTGAATCGTAATCAGTACTATTATCAAGTTATATTGTGTAATTATGAATTGCTATTCAATTATCGTTGTTTTCATCATTAATATGCTAGGCTAGAGCTCTTATATTGCTTAGGAGATGAAGATAATTTAACATATTCAAACTAACCCTAATTGATGAGTATGTTTTCATAAACTTAATTTAAAAATTGAATTAGTCTTAAATTTAGGTTTTTTAACATGTCTGAGTAACTTAGAAATCATTTAGTCATAGTTATAGTGTCTGACAATCACTTTATGGCACACTAATTGAAGTAAACCAGATTGATACACATCAATGATTTTTCAGATTAACAATCTTTTGGAGCTCATTAATTAGGTCAATTAAGGAGAAGAAGTTAAATCATTGAATTCCCCGTACATGCAAGATTTTTATTATCATCAT
>MKEJ01049049.1:0-13615 GCA_001753735.1 Embelia ribes | reverse complement strand
GATTCAACAACTAAAAGAAAGATCAATTCTTTGGATCCTTCGGTATGGGTCTTCACTCCAACATGGGGTGACGTCCAAGTCTCATGCATAGCTGTTAAATACCAGCAGCACGTTGAAATTATAAACTTTGATTCACAAAGAGTGAATACATTGGGCAAGAAATGTTCTCCACCTCAATCAACAATTAGTTACATCTCAAAACCAATATAAAAAGGAATAGCAACAACTTCATATGAATATCACATTCACACGATATAGTCCTTTCCATGTTCCTTTCATAACATTAAGGGTGAGGTAATAACAATCACAGTAAAGGATCACAGAGATAGAACAAGATTTTTCATTACAATAAATGCATCTCCAAGAGTACCTCAGGCTGAGAAGCTTGTATCTTTAGGTACTCCTCCTGAAAGTTGCATCTACCTTTACTTGAAGTGATCACATTACCATACAATTCTCTGGCCTGGAATAGCTTGTTAGGTTTTAATCCGATTCCTCTACCTTTTCCTTTCATCTACACAGCATAAAAGAAAAAACATAAAGGGTTTGCAGTCTCAAACAAGTGGCGAAATACTCCAAGAAAATAAGTTTGCATTAGGTTAAACAGTAATATCTAGTCTCAATACAACACCCCTCAATGACGTCATCACTATATTTATTGTGAAATACCTATTGCTCAACCACATATATAGATAATACTATGAACAGTGATGGCAACAGGCTGGGTGCCAGTTATGATTGCCCTGAACATCTTCATTAGCAAACCTATTGCGTACCATTTAGGGTTCCATCTCAAATTACAAAAACCCATTTCTTCCGGAACCATTAACATCTAACTGTGAAAAATAAGACTGACATAGTCAACTTAGCCGGCTATTAATTACTTTTCCACACCAGAAACCAGTAAACAAAAAAGCAGGAGAGTTTGGCTACCATAACCAACACACTTTTCCTTCTACATAAGCAATGTCGCAATGTCCCGAACTTCTAAAGCCAATTAAACATAATTATTGACGACAATAAATAACGCAATGCAAGGCAGCTTCAAAGCTCAAGTTTTTCTACTTTTTAGCTTAAAAGTTGACCGTATTTCTCTGCCCAATTTTTAAGCCGAATTTTTTTATTATTTTGACCAAAATAACTTAAAAGTTTCAAATTACGTGCATCCAGCTTTTTTCTTTTCAAAAAACGCTTCTGTTTTTTTTCTTAAAAAAGTTGCAACAACCACCACCTATGTCATACCAAATTAGGGTTGGAGATTGAATTAGAAGCTGTGCTTGAAGAAGAAGCAGAAGCACTCGAACGGTTGTGAGACGATGATCCCGGGATTGGGCCTCTGATGGGGAAGTACCTATTCTTCTCCGCATCGAAATAGAACCCTGGAAGATCTGCACCAATTTATTACACTCCATTAATTCAAATTACAAAATAACAAACAAATAGATACATACATATGCAGCGTGTGCGTTATGCTAGTGCATATGTACAGGTGTCAGCTACAAATTGAAGAGAGTGGGCGTAAGAAACCTTTCGGCATGTTTGAGCACAGAGAGAGAGAGAGAGAGAGAGAGAGAGTTGGGGATGCAGGGAACGAGAACGAACGGAGAGCGGTGTTGCGGCGGCGGTTTTAAATATATATAGGTCAAGCCCAAGATTTCAAATAATCTCAGTATAATTCCACACACTTTCCAATTGTTACAAACACACCCAACCGTTTTCCATATGTAGGGTCAATCCTAAGATTTCTACTAATCTCAGTATCAAGTCCCCTGACTCTAGCGTAGTTACGGATACATCCAATATATATATATATTCTCTATTTTTTTGACAATAAATTGGGGTGGCAACGACCAGAGTATCAAATGTACTCGAACTCAATTCGGTTCGGAAGAACCTTACTCGATGTAGGCTCAAGTTTAAATTTAAACTTAAATTCAACTCGATTGCATATGTGAAAACATAAGCTCGACTAGAGTCAAGCTAAAAAAAAATCTCTTTTATGAAACAAATATGTGTGTGTGTGAAATATATTTGAGCTACTTGTTAGCCCAAATTAGTTAAATATCTTAATATTTGAACCTAACTAGCTTGTTACTTTATTTCTGCTCAAGTCAAGCAGTACTCGAGTTGAATGTGAGCTACTTCCGGAAAACTCGGCTCATGCTACCCTTACAATCATATAATAGTTTTTGTTAAGATAAAAATTTGGAGGTAATAATGTTTGTAAATTTAAAAGTCTGTTGCTTAACAATAATTGTGATGGTGGTAATTTTTGTACCCCTTTGTAGAGATGAAATGAGCTGAATATTTATCATGAAGAGTACATGTCCGCCACCTATGCACTCACCAAACGTTAGAAGACTTTTGGCCGTAAAATTTTTGGGATAAATACCTTCAACGTTTGAGTCAGTAATTATAAGAGAAAGGACTGAAATTTGTATGTGAATGGTGGATTAATGTGCAGCTATTTCACCATAAAGCTTAAATTATCAGGGAGAGACGAATTTTATTATTTATTATATTCAACACGCCATCTTACTTGTGTCATATTTTGAGCCAATAAGTACAATTAATTTTTTTTCAATTGATTAGTTGAGAGACTTGAACTCAATACCTCTAACATCATGGGTCACTCAGAAGTATATTGGAAATTTTCTTATCAAACTGTTTTCTTTATATTGGAGTATCCCTAATAGTTTATTATTATAGATTCTCTAAAATGTATATAAAATGGCTCATATCTCTATGATGTAAAATTTCTATTTTTTATTCTCCGCATCATATTATTTATCATATTATCTAATGTATTAAAATAATATTTTTTATATCTTTGACTATTACCCACTTAATATTTTTATATTATATATTAAAAAAATATTGTTATTTTTTCGCTTTAATTTATAAAATCAAATTTAAATATAATTTATTAACTCGTATATAAATGAGAAAAATATAAATAGATTAAGAAAGTAAGAGAAAGGGGAAGGGAAGTAATGGGAGAAAAGAAAAAACTAAACATAATCCTATAAAAATTCATTATATAAATAAAAAAATACAAATAAAATTTCTAAATAAAAAGTTATTGTTCTTTATCATAAATATTATATAACTATAATTTAGCAATATGATTTTTAATAATAAATATACATCTGGAATATTAAAATTTTAAATCCAATTCTATGGTTATTGTATAATTTGAAAAATATTTTTTTTGCACCAATACTAATAAAAAATCATTATTATTTATGATAAATTTTATATTAAAATTAGTATCTATATATTAAAAATCTTAATTCATATGTTATATTTAGTAGATTTAAGTTCAACAATTATTTTAAAATTTTAAATTTAATTTATAAATAATATTTAATTATATTAAAATACTTATACTAATATTTTATATTCTTAGTTAATAATATTAGTGGAGTAAGAGGAGAGATAATTAATTAATTTTTTAAATATATATTAGTAAAATAATGTTACATGAGAGAGAATATATTAATTTTATATATTTAAGAAATGATTAATGCTTCTTTATATTTAAATTATCGTTCTAGAGATTCTCTTTTAAGTAATGAATGGATATCTAACTTTTGGAGATATAAACTTGAAAACAATGTGTAACGTCCAGGAAATTCTGAGCCAAAATTTCAATTTATGCATTGATAATATATGTTGCATTTAGTTATAATGTGACATAACATGTTGTACATATTGCATTATTAAGGCATTGGAGTTGTGTGAGTTTATATGTTGCATCTCAATGATAGTGTAGCATTATAAGAGGAGTTGTTTACGAGTTGTTGTGGGTTTGTTTAGTGGAATTGTTGGAGTGTAAGTGTTTGTGTGTGATAGGTGAGGTGAGAATGTGACACGTTAGTAAGTTGAATTGGGCATGTTGTGTAGCATATAATTGTATGTTACATCAATGTATTATATGTGTATGAGGATTATATGGAAAGTATGTAACATATATATATTATATATGTGTAAAGTTGGCCTTGAAAGTCAATAATAGTAGGAATAGGTAGAAAGTAGAGTATCCGATAGTGTGTCTAACGGGGGGAGTCATCGGACGAGATATCGGACAAGCAGTTCCAGAGATTGGAATTTTGGCCAAAAGTTGGAAATTGGCTAAGTGTTTTCCCTGTGTACGGAGGGTGTCTGTTTAGGTGTCCGGCGATAAACATGCATTAGACAGTTGACTCAAACCTAATAGATAGTTTTGCGTAGTTTGTTTTCTTTTCATAAAGCACTTTATGCTTTATGAATTATTTATATTCTCTTTCAACCATGAAAATAGTATTTGAGAGAGAGTGTGGGAGGGTGATTTGGGGGGTTTTTCAATTCTTGATCTTCTTTGTTTGATTTCATCTAACTAGAGTTATCGTCTGTCGATAAAAAGTTCATATTCAAATTCCTTGTTGCGAGATCGTTCTTTTAAGGTAAGTCTCGCTTTGTGTCTCGTTCGTTTTTGTTGTCCCAATTTCCATACTTTTGATGTACATCAAAATAAAGTTGCTATCTTTGTTTCTTATCATGCATAGTTTATCTTTATATCTAGATTCTTGGTGATTCAAAGTAGTTTCCTAGATCAAATGAAAAGTCAAAGTTGAGGTGAATTTGGGAGTTTGCTTATATGACGTCTCAGAAGTCTTAGCATGACATAAGGTACGAGTACACTACAAAATATTAATATAAACTTGAGTCTGTGTGAATATTTGATAGGTGTTATTTGGTTAGTTTATTGTTTGGGCTTATACTTGTTCCATGCTTATTCCTATAACATTAATTGTTATTAATTATGATGTATTGTAGATGAGCATGAGTAGCGTTGATTCTTGTTCATATACTTCATGTATAGAATTTACGAGCATTCATAACAATGTGATATTGTGGGTACTTTTCTAATGATTGAAAAGCAATGTTTTCAGAATGAAAAATGATATTGAAAATAGATTCAATATGAAAGTGGAAATAAATAATTTTGTTATGGGAAATGTGATAAGTTTTGTGAGAAGGCTCGACGATGAGCACTTGTGAGATGATTCTAAATTGCAAGAGGTTTTGAAAGTAGTTTAAAATGACTTAATTGCTTGAGTTGTATACATTTAGGGGTAGAGTCCTTTTACATTTCTTTTCTGAATTGTGTTAATCTTTGTGTGCAAAAATTACTTTATAGAGAAGGCTCAACGACTTACTATATAAGTCAGAAAATCTACACTAGAAAATTACTATTGATTAGCATCACTAAGAGATAGACGGATCAATATAGGCTTTGATAGTTATCAGTAAGAGAGAGACAGATCAAAGCAGAAAAGGGTTTATGATATAACTCTATTCATTACTTGAGGAGACACAAGTCCTACTTTTGTTTTGCGTTGTTGAGTTGTTATGGATTATAGGTTATAAGTTGTGAGGTTGGGTGTGTGCATTGCATTACTCATGTTGTTGATTAGATGCTAATATATTTGATGCATTGTATAGTATCTAGTTTATTGTGTTATTGAGTAATCTAATTCATACATTTATTTTGCATATCTTGTTACATATATTATATTGTAGGTGTTAATAAAAGTGACGGCAACCCTTGAGGTGCTCAGGCTTGCCTTGTGCAAATAGCTAGTGAAGCTTTACTTTTGATTATATTTTGTGGCCTTATACGTGTTGTTATTATACGAGGCTTAAATCGGCATTGTATAAGATGTTGTAGATGATGGTATATCTTTTGCGTATTACTATTTGTTGTTTCCTTACATAGTATTATGTATCGGGCAAGAACAAATGATCAATATGTAATTATTGTACAAACACTTCGCTATTATGTGTAATGTAAACGAGGAGTTTACTCTTATTGTTGTTATTATATGTTGATCAGGCTATAGTATATTTACTTTTTCGCATTCTGATATTGTTATACTATGGAATGAGTTGTGGATAGATTGGATAAGTAGTGTTATTTTTCTTTTTATTTTCTTCTTTAAAAACTATAAATTTTTTTCCTTTTCTTGAAAAAGGAAAAATAGATCACATCCCCTGGTTGTACGGGATTCGGAGTGCGGCAGATTGGTATCAGGACTTAACCAAGTTTATGTAAAACCTTGGTGCCTTGAGGGTAAGCGGGGCCGAGAACATAGGTTGTTGTTTGTTTGTAATTGTATTGTTAGCATTAGTGGCATGTATGGTAGACTTGCATGAGTAATGTTTAGTAGTTGCATTGATTTTTATAGCGTTGGCGTTGAATTGCATTGCATTGGCGTTGAGTGGCATCAATGTTCGCATTGAGTTACATTTGCGTTGGCATTGTGTTTTGTTGCAAAGGCGTTACATTGTATAAGACATTTATTTGAGAAGTAAACTTATGTCTTTCTTGTATTGTTGTTAGTGTTTTGAAGTGAGTTATAGTGTATGGATGTAAATGAGGTAGAAACGGTGGATTTTATGGTGGTTAAGGCCGTGGGGTTAATGTTTGAGGTGGTTGTGTTGGTGGTCACGGAATTGAGAAAGTGGAAGCTAAGTGTACTCATGCTCGAGAAGCTGAAATTAGGGAAGCCGAGGATATTTTAAACTTGGAAGAGAGTAGATAAGCAAGCATGGAGGAATATGAGGAAAAGATTATCAATACTCAACCTTGTATTCCGCCACAGACTCAAGCGGGGGTTGGCGATGTTGGGGGAGCTCAACCGGATACCTCTAGTTTATTGAGGTGGAAAGTGTACCGAATAGCAAGACACGAGCCTCGGTGGCTCAGATGAGTTTTAGGAGTATGGATCCGCTAACGTTTAAGGGAAATAAAGAGCCAATTATGGTAGAGCATTGGCTAACAGGGGTAAAGCAAATTTTTTATGCACTCCATATGGTAGATGACGAATTACGGTTAGCCGTGGCACTATTATTTTTTTACGTGGGGAATCGAACAAATGGTGGAAGTTGTATTACGTAGGCAACTTTTAGGAGCTCATTCCTTAAGGAGTTCTTTGTTGCTACTATTCGGGAGATAAAAAGGAAAGAGTTCGCGAATTTAATCCAGAAGACTTCTACTATGCAACAGTAGCAGCGGGCATTTACTAGCCTTTCTAGCTATGTGCCGGAGGTTGTTCCAATGGGAGAGCTATGGGTGAATAGGTTTGAGAGTGGTCTTTGCCATGCTATCAAGGGCATGTT
Organism: Embelia ribes; assembly: GCA_001753735.1. Classification (NCBI taxonomy): domain Eukaryota; kingdom Viridiplantae; phylum Streptophyta; class Magnoliopsida; order Ericales; family Primulaceae; genus Embelia; species Embelia ribes. The sequence goes on along the minus strand of MKEJ01049049.1, from coordinate 6,451 downwards.
TTTTTAGGGCTCTAGAAGACATATGAGGATTGTGCAAGTGTTGCGATGAAGGTGGAGGAGAGTTTCATTGAGAAGCAGCAGATTGTTGATGATCGTCCTCCTTGGTCTTTAGGCTAATCTTTTGGTTCTCGTTCTGTTCAAGATTCGGGGAGGGGGGGTGTAGCCATGGTGGTGCAGAGGTGGTGGAGGTGTTAGTTCTAACGTGGGTGGTAGCGATGATCGGAAGAGATCCCATGAGAGTTTCATTCCTTCTCGTGGTCAGCGTTCTCAGCTTGCCCGTTCTTCTTCTTCTAGCTCGATCGTTCAAGGGATGGGATGTTTTACATGTGGCCAGCAAGGTCACCTTTCTCGAGACTATCCTCGTCCTCCCAAATGTTGTTTCTGTAGCGCGGAGAAGTATATGTAGCCTTTGTGTCCTTCTGCGGTGTATAAGCGGTATGGTGTTCAAGGACATATACAGGTGCATTGTCCTAAGTATTTCACGGTTTTGAGTAGTTCTCGTGGATCTACTTCATCTTCTATTCTGCCTGAGATAGCTTTGAATAAGGAGTATGTTTCTCAATCTGTTTCTTCTCGTCATAGTGAGGGATCATATCGGGGAGGCTATGGTGGTAAAATTCGCAGGGTTTTTAGTAGGTTCAGACTTCACAGGCTAGTACTTTTGCTATGCCATAGGGTTTGAATATGACTTAGCCTTCTGTTGTAAGAGGTATCATTCATTTCCTTTCAACTTGGTTGCATATGTTATTTGACACTGACGGATCTTGTTCTTTCATTTCTTCACATTTTGCACACATATTACAGTAGCGTGTTAAAGAGTTAAGTATTCTTATTTACATTGATACTCCGAAGGAGAATATTCTTCATATTGGTACTGTGTGTCAGAGGTGTGAGCTAGTTATAGCTGATCATATCTTTCCAAATGATTTTTTGTTGTTTAAGATGTTAGGATTCAACATCATCATCGGCATTGATTGATTGCCACACTTTCATGCCGTTTTCAATTGTGAGAAGCATAGAGTATCGATGGTAATTGCGTTGGGAGTTAATGTATATTATCCTCCTCCTTATTCGCACAAGTCGTAGGCGAGTCTAAGATGTATGTTATCTAGTCTTTCCATTTCTGATGAGGATATTGCGGGGTTGTAGTTGATTCCAGTTGTTCATGAATTCACGAATGTGTTTCCCGATAATTTGAATGGTCTTCCTCCTACGAAGGATGCCAAGTTTTTTATCGATTTGATTCTAGGGACTAAGTCGATTGCTATCGCACTATATCATTTAGCTCTAATAGAGTTAGACGAGTTGAGGGTTCAGATTGATGATCTCAAGTTGAAGGGTTTTATCCGAGATAGTACTTTACCAAAGGGTGCTCCAGCATTATTCGTGCCTAAGAAAGATGGCATTGTGCGCAAGTGTATCGATTATCCCAAGTTGAACCATGAAACCATGAAGAATAAGTATCATTTGCTGAGAATCGATGACTTGTTTGATCAGTTGTGGGGTTCTAAATGCTTTTTGAAGATTGATCTTTTTCCGGTTACCATCAATTGTGCGTTCAGAAAGATGATATACCGAAGACAACCTTTCGTACTCATTATGGAAACTTTGAGTTTTTGGTGAATCTGTTTGGCTTGACGAATGCCCCGGCAACTTTTATGGATTTGATAGAATTTTTCATCCATACTTTGATCGTTTCGTCATCGTGTTTATCGATGATATTCTTATCTATTCGCCTATGGAAGAGATACATCATGAGCATTTGCGGGTTGTTCTTTCTACTCTTCGGGAATACCAACTTTTTGCAAAGTTTTTGAAATGTGAGTTTTGGTTATGAGAAATTTGTTTTCTCGGCCATGTTGTTTTCGAGAGTGGTGCTGCAATTGATCCTTCCAAATTAAGGATGTTACCAATTGGAAGCGACCAAAATCCGTGTTTGAGATTCGAAGTTTCTTGGGTCTTGCAGGGTACTATCTTCGATTCGTTCTAGATTTTTCGTGTTTGGCAGCCCCGATGACTCGACTTACTCGTAAGGGGGTGAAGTTTAATGGGACTAAAATATGACGAGTCTTTCTTGCATTTGAAGGATTTGTTAACTTTGGTTCCAATTTTTGTTATTCTGGAGTGAGGCGTTGGCTATACGGTGTATGAGGATGCATCGAAAGAAGGGTTAGATTGTGTGTAGATGCAACTTGGAAAAGTGGTGGCTTATGATCGAGGTAATTAAAAGTAGATGAGAAGATCTACCAAACACATGATCTTGAGCTTGGTTCGGTGGTGTTAGCATTAAAGTATTGATGACATTACCTCTACAGAGAGAAATTTGAGGTATTTTTCGATCCTAAATCTCTCAAGTACAATTTTACCCAACATGACTTGAATATGCGCCCGAGAAAGTGGATGGAATACTTAGATCAGTATAATTTTGATCTATAGTATCACCCTAGAAAGGCTAATATGATAGCAGATGCATTGAGCCATAAGACTCGGTGTACTCTCGCTTTTCTAGCAATGAATGAGTAGGAGATAATGAGTAGGTTGAATGAGTTTGATTTGGAAGTGATGGAAGTGGTGGATAGAGCAATTTGTTTCCAATTGAGGTCCAAACAACCTTAATCACTTATGTTATAGAAGCACAGTGTGTTGATGCCGAAGCCAATGCGTATCGTGTTCAAATTCTTTCTGAGCATGGTCTTGACAAGTAGACCATTTCTGACGATAGCAGATTGCATTTCCAAAATCATCTATTCATGTCTGTTTCTATTTGGGATGAGGTTTTTCGGGAATCTCATCATTCACGTTTGACGGTTCATCTGTATGGCATGAAGATATTTCATGACATGTCTTATCAATTTTGATAGCCTGGTATAAAGAAAGACGTAGTGGAATTTGTTTCGCATTGTTTGATGTGTCATCAAGTAAAAGGTGAGCACAAGCATCCTAGTGGGTTGTTGCATTTGTTGCCCATTCCCAGTAGAAGTAGGAGCAGATTACGATGGACTTTGTAGTAGGTCTGTCGAAGTTGAGGTATGGTTGCAACGCGATTTGGTTATTGTGGATCGTTTGGCTAAATATGCTCATTTTATTCTGATACATACTACCGACTCAGTTGAGAAGTTCTGTCTAATATATATTGATAAGATCATTCGTTTGCACAGGGCTCCCGTATCAATTGTGTCGAAACGAGATTCTCGTTTTATTTCGTAATTTTGTTCAAGTCTTCAAAACATTTTGGGAACTAATCTTTCAATGAGCACAACATTTCATCTACAGATGGATGGTCAATCCGAGCGGACGATACAAGCTCTTGCGGACATACTTCAGACATGCATCCTAAATTTCGGAGGAAGATGGAAGGAGCACGTGGGTTTGATTGAGTTCGCATATAATAACAATTATCATTCAACATCGAGATGGCTCCATTTGAAGCTTTGTATGGGCGTCCGTGTTGTTCTCCAATTTATTGGACTGAGATTGGTAATGGTGCATTGTTGGGACCAAAGTTGGTACAAAAGAAAATGCGGAATGTGTAATTAATTAAACAACAATTGGAAACGGCATGAAGTCGTTTGAATAGTCATTTGAGGTGGGCAAACATGTATTCTTAAAGGTATTTCCGTGGAAGGGGATTATGATATTTGGCAAGAAAGAAAAATTATCACCAATGTATATTAGTCCTTTCTTGATTCTGGAAACGGATGGAAAAGTGGCTTAAAAGCTTGCGTTGCCACCACAAGTGTCAAGTGTCCATCCTATCTTCCATGTGTCAATATTGAGGAATTATATTCCGGGATTCGTCACGTGTGATAAATTGTGATTATTTACACGTAAAAGAAGACATGTCATATGAAGTGAAGCCAATTCAAATATTTGATGTAAAAGAGCAAGTGTTGAGACAGAAGTCTATATGACTAGTGAAAGTGTCGTGGCAAAGTCGTTCAAGTGAGAAGATGATTTAGGAACGTGAGGATGCGATGTATACAAAGTTTCGAAAGCTCTTCAAGAATTCTGGTACATGTTTATTTTTGTGTGGTGCATGTGAGTTTCAAAGACGAAATTTCCTAACATAGGGAGGAGGTAATGTACTGAAAATCCCGAATAAATTTTTCTTATTAAAATAAATAATGTTATTATTTATTTCGCGTTAACATGTTTCATTAGCTTAAAATATGACATAAGTGTTGAGGTATTGGCGTAGTGTTGTACGAGACGTTGCATTTAACGTGTTACTAGTATAACATATCATTTATTGTAGAGACATAGCGGGGTGTCGTGACTTAATGTAATGAGCGTGGAAACTTGATTTTGTGGTGCAAAGTAGTATAGATGCGGTGTTTTTTCGAAGTTTGTATGCAATTATTTAATGTCCCGAAGATTGAGTTTTTGCCACTCAAACGGCATTCCAAAACTTGTAAAACACTTTTATTAGTGTCTAGTAATGATTATGAGTGTTTTTGAAAGTTATTGGCTCAAAATGTAGGCTCGGTTGATAGTCTAATTCCAGTAGGTCCAATCGATCCAACTAGCTATTGGATTGATCCAAAAGTGATAATCGATCTATCCAACAACTGTTTGATCGATTCAACTAGGTATTTGACTAACTTAAGTGGTGGATAATATGTTTTAAGTGTTAAATTTTATAAGTTTTATTTGAGAAATAGGTAGAAAGAAAGAGTAGGGGTGTGTGGAGAGCAATTCTTTTCGGGCCTTATTAATCTAAGCCGGGTGACCGTCCTCGGCTAAAAACTTGATCTCCATTATCCTGGTTGCGAGGCCAACAATTTGACGTAAGTCTCGCTCTCTATTTTTCTCATTCTCATTGCCTTGCTTTCCATGCCCTTTAGAAACATTAAAATAAATTTGATTTTCTTATTCCTTATCTCGAGTGCATCCTTTTATTCTTTAAGTGCAATTCATTTTGGGTTCGTTTGTTAGATCAAACCCGGAGTCTAAGTTAGGGCTTTTTGGCACAACTTCTCGGGAGGGTTTCTAAGCACATAGAGGTATGAGTAGACTACGAAATAGTAATATATGCATAAATTTATGTGTGTACATTTACATGTAATTTACGCATTAATTTATATGTTTTAATTACGTATTGAAATCATTAATTCTTTGATTATTAATTATAATGAGTTAGATTAAAGCATATGTAGGTGTTGAATCATAATCACATTAATAAGCATAATTTTTTTATTAAATGTGTTGGGCGAGAATTTCAAAAAGAGATGCTTTTATGTTGGCGAGAATTGAAAATGATTTCTAAAACATTGAGAATTTGAAAAATGATATTTTCAAAGGTAAAGTGTTGAACGTGTTGGTGAGTAAATGTGTTGTTTATGTGTTGGAGTGAAGATGCTCATGTGTTGATTTAAAATTGAAGATTTTAAAGTGTTGATTACCAGAAAAGAATTGAGTTGTATATATTGCAAAATTGAATCTTTTACCATTTCCTTTCGGGACAAGTATCGAATTTATGTATTGCAAGAATTAAATAAAGAGACGGCTCGACGTCTTACCGTGAAAGTCGGAAAACCTGATCAGGGATAATACTATAATTGCATCCCTCGATGAGAGTGGATTATAGTATAGGATTTACAAAGTAGCCTTTATTTTATAAATCATGTTAAGATACTAGTCTCATCTTTTATGTGTTGTTGTGCTGTCACATTAGTGGTGGTGTTGGGCGAATCGGTTGTATTGCATCGACATTGCATTGCATTCAGTCTTTTGTGTTGTATGTTACACGTATTGACAATGTATAACATCTCATTTATCATATTATTTGGTTGTCTAACTCGTACATTTTCTTTACTATATTTGTATCATAACTGTATTGTAGGTGTAAAGGTTAGCGAGGGGCATCGCTGTGATATCTCGAATACCATATGCATATAGAGTTGCAGATTTACTTTTTGTTGTTATTTTGCATTGTTGCCTCTTTATCATGATGTACGTATTTGAGGTATAGTGTAGTTGGTGTTGTATATTTTCATATTATGTTTTGTTGTTACCTTAAGTAGATTTTGATGTATCACATTTATCAAGGCTACAACATGATGTAATGTGTACTTTTATTTTATTGAAGCATGCAGCTTGATATATTGATGTAAACTATGACGTTTACTTTATTGCTTTGATATTAGAACTACACGTAGGCTATATGTATACGTTTTATGAAACTATTGCAGGCAAGCTATAGTATATTTACTTTTTGCGCACTCTGAGATTGTTATGTTGTAGAATGAGTTGTAGACAGGTTGGCGAAGTAGTGTTATTTTTCTTTTCATTTTCTTCTTTAAAAATTTTATTTTTGTTTTCTTTTTCTTTAAAAAAGGGAAAAACTATAAGGCCCCAAAATTTTTCGCCAACACTGTAGCATATTGTAGAAGCACTGTACAGCAATTTTATACTTAATGAAGTAGTATAATGATGTAATTTAATCATCTGA
>MKEJ01049044.1:0-17215 GCA_001753735.1 Embelia ribes | reverse complement strand
ATGCAAATGGGACGAAGGGAGTAAAATTTAAAATAATTCCCTTTGGGCTTCTAGCTTAATATTTTTATTTTTATCAAAACCAAAAGGGATGTCCATTTTGTTTTTCAATCTTTAATAATAAGTTATTAATATCGTTCAGAGAATTCAAACTGCATATTTTATAGGCAACATTGACGATTTGTTTTTTCCAACAAATGCTTAACTTTGATTTTCGGTAACATCTATATTTTTAATTAAAAAACACGTCAAAAAAAGAAAAAATAATAATATTTTTAATAAAAAAAGGAGCGAGCATACAAAACATTCTTTTCGAGAGAAGTTTCTAGTGTGAGCTCTTCTTAGCATGTCCACTCTTTGCTTTCGGCTTTAGACCGAAAGCGACTTATTTGCATCGGAGTTGTAATTTTATTATAGTTTTAAGTGAATGTTATACATCTGTTTTTTGGCTAATAATAATTTATATTTTGTCAGTTATAGATTTTGCCTCTCTCTGTTGGAATTTTTGGATCCGTCCCAGTATTTTACTAATCACATTAATTATTAAATTAACTTCAAAATTTATTATTCTATATACCAAATACTACTATACTAATACTTCTTCCAGAAGCAATTTAAAAAAACAGTTTTAGAAAACTAATTTTGAAAATATCACCATTACCACCAAACCAAGCCTTAAATTCTATAATCTGAAACATTTTGCATTTTCAGTCCGAACGAAACACAAAATTGAGAGGGAGAGAGAGAGATGGACAGCGTGGGGCTAAATCACATAAATAAAATTTATAATTTTAATTTATCAAAATTTGTGTTTATATGTCCTGACCAAAATAATCCCTGTAAATTAGAAAGCAAACATTCTGTTCAGAATTTAAATGCTCATATTGAGAGATTGATTATTGTTACCGGCTTAGGAATAAAATAATAGGAGATTTAATATATATTAATATATACTAGTGAATTTACTATAAAATTGGCCTTAACTTTTTAAGCAGGCATGCCCCCCTAGCTTTTCACTCCCTAATAATTGTCGTATGCGAAAATTGGATTTTCATTGTCGACTCTTTGATTCTTCAAAAAATTCCGTTATAATAGAGGAATCAATAGTTTGTAATTAATTTTTATTGGAAAGCAGTAATAGCGACAGGCATTTTACTGAAAAATGTAATGGACCCAATAAAAATGAACAATTAAGATACAAGAGGGTCAATACTTTTTTTTTTCCCTCTCTTTTTTGTAAAATGTCAATTTTAATTCCCAAAGAAAATATAACATCAGTATGTAAGTAACTAATCAAGTCGCATTGCTTGATACCAGGTAGTCGTGTACCGAGGAGGTGATAAAGAGGGTTACGTTCCCACCGACTTCCAAAATTTCTTCGAGTACTCAAAAATTGAAATTTTAGATTTGTCTTTTGCGCGACTCCCTAAAAAAGTTATATAATTATTTATATAACTCATGTGGACTCGGTCTCTCTATCCGAGAATATTGGATCCACCACTATTACCAAGTACCAACATAGATTCACAGGTGGGTAGGTTGAATTTTTTGAAGAAATAGATGAAAATACGTGTATTGCACGTGTGCATGTGTTACTTTATTGTGAATAGAATATAGTTATACAATAAAAATATATCAGCGAAAATACATGTGATTGATTTAAAATTGTAAGATATGCAATGCTAGATAATGAAAACTATTAAACCAAGTTTTGATCATATATATTTTAATGATGAAAAATGAGTCAGAAATAAAGTTTAATTTATGTTCATTAGGAGATTAATGTTTGATCAAGTTTACATGCAGATATAAAGTTTATTACAAGCTCAAAACACAATATAACTTGAAAAAAAAATAACTCTTAAAGAAGTAGAGGCATAAATGATATATTTCAAGGAAAATTGTTCGTGTTTAATAAATGAAATATAGTTAATAACTAAACATATTCTGACCATACTCGGACACGTGTCTGCACACGGACACAAAGGTATCCGTATAAGGACACAAGTCTATCCACACACAGACACAAATCTGTCCGCACACAAACAGGTTGACCATACACGGATAAGAAGCCAAGAGCATACGGTTATGATCAGAGAATATTGATTTCATTGCCATGCCTCGACGATTCCTGCCATAATCCAGACCGAGCTCGAACAATATAAATAGAGGGTCTCTTCAACAATCCAAATCATCAATTCTTCAAACCTTCTCATCTCTCTAAGAAACAATAGCAAGCTCAAGCTCAAGCTCTTTACTTTATAATTATTATTATTTAACTTGTAGTATTTTATACTCAAGTGTTTTCATCTTTAATATTGTATGAGTATCAAGATATACCTTAAATTTTGTCTTATACTATTTTAGTTGCGAGGGTATACTCAGATTTGAGGGATTATCTCAAATAGAGTAATTAACACCCGTGAAGTTGATTGGGCTGTAACACTATCTTAGTGATAAATGAACCTCAAGCAACGCTTGAAAGAGTGGACACAGGAGATCAACTGATCTTTGGTCGAACAACTATAAAACTGTGTTTGCATTCTCTGTCCTTTTTATTCTTTACATATTAGTTAATATTATTGCGTAGAATTTTATAGCGTTATTTTAATTCAAAAAAACTTATAATTTAATTTCAAACATAATTCACCCCCCTCTTGCATTTGCCTAAGGGATAACAAAGATAATAGTGAAAATTTTATGTTTTCCGAGATGGAGTACCTATTGTTGGGAAACAAAACCTATCCTAAAACATTGATAATGTTTAAAAAAGAAAAAAAGAAAGGATTAAAATAATGAATAAATTGCTTTAAAAAAATATTTAAAAAGTATTATGTCCCAAGAGAAAAATTAATATTATATGTCTTCATTCCTTCTATATTTTTACCTTCTTTAATTTTGAAATGTTTAAGAAAGTTGCACCATTAATTTTATTTTAAAGCATTCATATTATTTTTATCCACTTGCATTTCATCGAGAATAAATTTTCCAATATGACGCTCCGCTTTATTTAAGAAAAATGATCATCAAATGAGTATGCGGTATAAATTGTTTATGAAATTCTACGGCATGCACATGAACTTCTGTACAACTAAATTTTGTTTTTTAAATAGTAGTTCAATCAATTCTGGTAACTTTGCTTGAAAACCCATGCTTTTAAATTAACGATGTCTTATATTCCTTGATTATCCCTAAATATAGCTATAATCCCTTTCCGATTATGGTTGCAAGTCATGGTAATGAAGAAGTTAATTTTTCATAATGATAGGCTAAAATAAGTGCATCTGAGTACCATTGCGCGTCTCTATGGTTGCCTAAAAATTGTGCATGCAATACAATTATTTTGACCACCCATGTTTCTCTTGGTTGTTGGGGATATTATGCTTTAAAGGTATAATCCACATGTGCATACAAGAGACCAACATACAACTTTAGAACTCATACTCACCAAAAAGGCTTACCCCAACCAGGTAATGAACTCATTAGTATATGTTAAGTCTCTTTTTATTTTATTCTCAAGTGATATGGTATCACGTGCTCCCAACAATCTCCAACTTGCAAGTGGCCACATTGAATTCCCCTATAATTTTCATCTTCTACTCCACAACCATACCGTGTCAATCTCATAACTCTAGTGTCTTGCCACATGACTTTGACAGTCCTCTTACCGCCTTGTCATGCTTACGATCATGACTCAGACAGTAACCCTAAACACTTTGCCAAATGACTTTGAAGGTACCTCTGACCACCTCACCATCCTTACATTCATGACTTTGCTCATTTTCATACAACTATGAATGTCATTGCATGGAAAGTTTCATGGAAGACCGCCAACCTTTGGTTCAGATACAACTTGTTGTGGGAGATTATGTACTAAGTAGACGATTCGAGGTGCAAATAAGAGATTGATGTATTTTCATGTTTGCAAATCGTACCAAATTAAAGGGCTAAGTCCGATTAGGTGGTGAGGTCATTGATGTTTATTAAAGTCATTCTTGCTTTATTTCTAAGCGATATGTTATCATGCATTTCCAACAATTTGCTCTCTCGACCGAGTATAATATAAACTATTGCGTGATATGGCTTAGTTCTCAAGTTCAACTTTTTATTTTGAGGAAAATCTAATCTTGTGTCTTCTATATTGATATACATATTGACCACAAATTACAACAAACAACTATAATAAACTAGAATGAAAGAATCTCCATGATATATTTATAGCTTATCACAACTATACTTCCAACATGGTAATTTTTTAATATTTTCACCTGAACATTTACAGTAGAAATTATATTTTTTTTGGTTTGGATGAACCAACAAGTCTAATATTACACAATGTATAAAGACAAATGCAAAAAAACTATGAAAGAATAAAAAGTAAGAAAATAGTCTACTTTTACTTGTCATTCATTTTCTTAGTTAGCTACGCATGAAGTTAGATAATAATAATAAAAAAAATCTATTTCATAATAATTTCATTTTTAGTATTTATCTGTCAATTCTCAAAATTTTAAAAATAAAAAATAAAATATAATTGGATACAAAATGTTATCTTTTATATAAGAAACGGGGATGAATTTAACAAATTTATAAATAGTAAAACAAATTAGTTAAATTTGTTCTCGTGTTTGTTATCATTTCTTACATATTATTTTGGTATTGATTAGAGCTAATTCGATGCTTTGTTATATGAAATGTTAATGATTTACAATTACATTTTTTAAAAATTATAATATATATTTTGTAAAATATATTTTTTATTGAAAACCAAATTTATAAATACGGTTTGAACAAAACCGACATCTAAAAACTTATTTCATAAAAAAAAAACCTATTTCAAACAATAGTTCATAAAATTATTTCGAAAGTCAAATCAATCAAAATAATTTTAAATAGATAAATGTATATAAATTTTTTTACCGAAATCAATTTTCTATGATAAATTTTAAATCAATTTCCCGAACTATTGTTAAAAAATTTTGGCATGAAAGAGGGGAAAAAAAACCTTGTGACAATATTTTTGTCAAATTAAATGCGCCTAATTATGAAGCTTATGTTGCTTTGATATAAATATTAAAATTAAAATTGGAATTCTAATTAATTTCGATAATATTGTCTATATATATCTAGATTTACAAAACACATAAACAATTCAAGTAATGTCTCATAAAATAACTATTTAAATAAAGCGATTATCGAGTTTCTTAAATTCTTCTTGTTATTAATATTAAAATAATCTAGTTTAGCAATTTCTAATATGAATTTTAAGGCAACTAAGCAGCATTTTATTATGTAGTTGTATGCTTGGACCTCGGAAATTTAACCAACAAAAAAAAATAAAAATAAACACATACAGTAGTGAATAACCACTTCACTTTAAGTTTTACAAATTGCACATGTTAGTCACTTAATTTCACCCAAAGTATACCACATTCTTACAATATAAAACCTACAACTCAAATAATGAGATCTTTGTTGGTCTAAACATTGATTATTATAGCCTAAGAATAACTATACAACCTCTATTTTATAGTTCCATGATTATTAATTTAAAATGGACAAAATTAATTAAATAAATAAATAAATAAAGTATAAATAAAAAAATAAAAACAACTTTTAAATTTAAAATTAATTGTAAGAAAAAGAGAACAAGTTTATCAAGTTCTTTTAATTGGTCATAAATTATAATAAGTGGTTGAAATTATATAGAAGACATGCTTCCAGCTTTGTGCTTAACAACAATTAATTACATCCAAATTTGGAAGAACACGCCATGGTAACAATTTTAAAAAGTTTAAAGTTTAGTTTTTTTTCAATATAAATAGGATTAATAGTATCTGTGAGATAGAACAAGTTATTGAATCAATAAGTTACGGTGAGGGACCTAATGTTGTTGGAGATGATATTGGTGACGCTTTGATTGATGTCCAAAGAAAAGAAGAAATCCAATGCTGGCAGAGAAGATGTGCTGATGGAAGATATACATTTCTGTAGTTATGCTTATATTTTTTTCACTTTTTCATTGTTGGGATAATGGGTATAATGTGAAAAGGGCAAATATGAAACTTTTTAAAAATAATTTATAAGAGGGTAAATATGAACAAAAATTAAGATGGTAAATATGAACAAAAATGTGTAATGAATCCGAGTGTAAGATAGGAATACAAAATAAGAAGATAAAATATGGAAAAAAAAATTAATACAACGTGTGCTTTTATGATAGAGAATAAATAAATGGAGTACAAATTAGCATTTTTTTTAAAACTAATAATAGGCTTACATAAGGAACAAATTAAGAAGATAAAATAGGAACCAAATATATAATTCACTTCTATTTTTATCGTAGATGGAAGATGAATTGGGCAAATATGAACTTTTTAAAAATTATAGTAATAGGTAAAATAAGATATTAAAACAAAAAAAAAATGTGTGAAGCAACATTGTGCTTTTGTAGTAGAGTAGATGAATAGGACACAACACAATTTGAGTAATTTTTCAATTTAATAAAATTGTGAATTAAGAATAAAAAATAAGAGGTTATAATAGGAATCAAAATTTATAAAATACCATTATCAATTTATGTTAGAGAAAATAATACTGCCTTATTGGATTTTTTTTTATTTTAATAAGAAGGAAAAATAAGAAAATAGCATAAGAGGGTAAAATATGAACAAAAATGTGTAAAACACCCTTGTGCTTTTATTAGAATAAAAATTTATAAAATACCATTATCAATTTATGTTAGAGAAAAAAATAGCACCAAATTGGAATTTTTTTTAAAAATTTTTTTAATAAGAATGAAAAATAAGAAAATAGAATAAGAGGATAAAATAAAAATAAATATATTTTAAAATAAACCTGTGTTATTACAATAGAGAAAAGATTTTGATCAATTTGGGAAAAGAAGACTGTATATAGATATTGAGTTCATTTTCCAAAAAAAATAAAAATAAAAAATAGATATTGAGTTCATGTTTTTTTATTGGGTGCATTACCATGGTACAGAGGAGACTACTTGATGTTTTAGCAGGATAATAGTTTCCGTATATTGCCACTGTATTTTCATACACAATCGGGGTCGGAATCATGACGTATCTATATACGTATATATGAAGCTCGCACCTTCAACTCGTGTGTCACGAATTCAGGCCTGCTTGTGTATAAGAATCTTCACACCAGCAGTATAAGGAAATTAATCTTTTTTACCCGTTGAATGTGTTGATTTCGTCATTGTAGTTTTGAAAGATTTGCTATGTTATAAGAACCATAGTTGTAGGAAATGATAAAACTAATAACTCCATTATTTTGGCCAAGTTTGTTATCTCTGTCCCACCTAAATGAATAAAATTTTGATTCCTTGAATAAAACAATGTTTGTTAAAGAAAAACACGCTTTTGTAAAAATCAATATGAAGAAGAAAGCATAGTTTCCACTTATACACGTTAATCTTTATTAATACTCCATTCTCCGATCATTAATTTCAATTTTAGATGCTCAGGGGTGTTTTCCTATCTCAGGCCAATCATTTGACACCTGAAAACACAAAAAACTCCTTAAACTTGACAGTTGCAGGCTCGGGCAAACAAATACAAACCAACATCGAGGTGTTTGATTCGGAGCCCCCTCCCTCTGGCAAGAACATACAAACCTGAGGAGTTGGTGTTAGATCGATCGGGCCCGCATAAATCGGTTTTCCCCACCCAAAATCCGATGATTCATAGATTGAAAATCTTGTCCATTGTGTTATTGTCAATTTTCCATCAAATTCAAGCCTCATCGGCCTCTTCACCTCAAGAAAATCTATAGTGGATTTAAGGTACTTCTCGGAAATTTCCATGCGAGCATTGTGAACTAGTTTTGCAGTTTCCGAAAGGGAGCCATTAACAAGCTCAGAAGCTTTGCTCATGGCACAAGCTATATTAACCGCATTTCCATAAAACCCGTCCTTCAACAATGATTCCGTTAGCTTTTGGCGGGTGTTAACGGAAAATGTTAACCGGAGCTTGCAATCTTCAGGTTTAACATCAAGAGCTTTTACCCAAGATCTCCAAACATGAGCTGCCATTGCATCAAATGTACTAACAGCATAGTCACTGCTACTTAGGGCAAGATTCTTCAAATGAACTTGGAATTCCCGACTAATCCGAAAGCACTTTTGAAGTGGTTTTTGTTTCCATAAGTTCATTATCAAGTTCGAGCCATCTTCAATTCTCATAAACTCTTCATGTGGGTATTCAATTATTGGAGGATCGCGTGGCCGAAAATTTTCTCTTTCCCAACATGGAATAGGGTTTGTGACTAGAAAACCGGATTTTGCAGTGGACGACCATGCCTGTAGAAATTGCATAGCACCAATTCCATCACAAAGGCAATGACAAGTTCTCAACCCAAGGCAAAACCCACCACAACTAAAAAATGTCACTTGAGCTATCAGCAAAGGCATATCTATAACTTTGTATGGCCCTTCGTTTGCAAACCTAAAAACCAAAGGGGCCCATCCAGGGTTCGGCACTGTGAGATCACCCAAGTCTATTAGACCCATGCTCGACTGCGCTTGAACCATGAGTGCACCCTGGTCTGGTCCAAAGAACACCTGTAATTTTCCATCATCTATCTCTCTTAGCCTACCCGAGAAAGGGTAATAAGAGACTAAAACACGGGCAAGAGCCTCGTGTAGTACTTTTACAATGGAACTTCTGTCCGCTTTAACATCATTTAATCGGTAAAAGAACACGGTCGGGGTAAAAACCCGTGTCCCGACCATATTGTCAAGGTTGGAGAGATAGAGGGTTTCACCGGGCCGAACTGGGATTGGGCCCGCAGGCTTGACGGGGAAAATGAGATCTATGGTGATAGGGATGTCAAGGGGAGGGAAATAAAGCTCTTGAACAAGAGGGGCCATGATGGGAACTGAGAGCAAAGCATGCTGATAGGTTGAATTTGTAGTGAAAAATAAGGTGAATTCCAGCCAAACTCAAGGCATGCAAAGAGACTGATACCCATGAAAATGGATGCTCAATTGAGGGTTCTTTGTATTACTTGTAAATAAATCTGTGAATTAAGCAAGGGCTTGTTGGATTTGTTATTATTCTATAGGGATTCATGCTTAAAACATGAAAGAGGGTTTGTTAGAGAATTGGTGTAAATTATTTAATGTATTCACTAGTCATTTATTGTCACTGAGGGTTTATATTGGCTTTTGTTTATTTTGTGTTGCTTTGGACAAGTGTCATTGTGTAACATTTTGTTTGCTTATTGATTTGTATGTCCTATTTGTTCTATTTCCCTTTTTTTTCTATTTCTAATGACTTTCCTTCACCGCAAATTAGAATTTTTATAAATTGTAGCTGTAAGAACGAGCATCTAAAATTTATATAGAATTTGCATACAAAATTAACATAACTGGTCGTTTTAGATATCAAATTGGCCCCATTAGCCCAAAATCATGAGTACGGCATTGAGTCCAACCACTTAATTAAAGCCATACTCAACAAAAACTTTAGTTGTGCACCGGCAGGGTTATTTGTGCATATAATTTGACTATGTTGTTTTGTGACTTTCTGTCCTCACTTTTAATTGTGAATTAGAACTGAAGTAGTTTCTATATCGAATTATGTAAAGTTCTGATATCATTATTCATAAACACAAACGGTGATCTAACAATCAAATTACAAAAGTTGACATCTAAAGTCGGTATTAGCACATTCGGGTTTATGATATTCCTGTAACACCACGCCAGCAGGATCACATTTAATATTTTTCTTGTTAAAATAACTTATTCATTTTTGGACCATTGACAGCAATGTCACACCCAAAATCTTGTTCACACCACGGATATTTAACGTGGATTTGAAAATTTCTCCTGAGAATCTATATCATCCACTTTAACTTGTGTGAAATTTTGAATGTATAACGAGATTTTCCCCGCACAGCTCCAAGTTTCAGATAAACTAAAATGATGCTTGTTTCAGAAAATAAATCTGAAAAGGAAAACAACACTGTTTACCAGAAAGACCAATATTTCCGAAGCCAATAAGAAGGAAAAGGCAAAATAGCAAACCATCAAATCCAAACCAAAAGCGAAGGTCCTACACAGTTTGAGCCAAATACAAGCAGCCGCATTCAACCAGTCGGTCAGCACCAGTCCTGGTAGATCAACGCAGCTCACTACCAGAAACTCAACATATATACATGCTTGTGTAGGTAGGCATTAAATTCTACCACTATTTAGGTAATCCAAGCACCAAATATATAAGCAAACATTGTAATTCGCAAAAGGAACATGAGCACAAATATACTGCAATATCCCAAAAAGATTCTACACCAGCAGAAATGTCAGCAAATACAAAGACTAGAGAAAAGAACATTCCAAGATGTTTTAAAAGACATACCCTAGTCTGTCCATGTCCACAAAGAACCTTTTGGAAGGTCATATATCTTCATAAACCCAAATGACATTTATTCATTTTCTTCCTCATAGGACCAGAACAAAAAGTGCCAATGTACACAGACGACTCCAAAAGGGGAGTACTAAAGGTTAGACGTCTGTCCAGACACCCACAAACAGAGCTTGCCACCTCAACATCTATGCCAATCAGGAAAAAATCTGGTAGTACGATAGTAATGAAATCACAGTACAACTTCCCATCATAATGCCGCAGGTCCCCAAAAGGAAGAAATTTTTCTACATTTTTTTAAAAACTAGGTGAGTGGCAATTATGCTAGGGATTAGCACCATAATTACTATACTACAGTACCACTAGAATATTTTCTGCTGAGGTGGCATCCACACGTCAAGGAGGGTTGGGATAGACACACACATAGCATCCCCATATGTCAAATATTCCCTTCATGCTTTACCGAACGGGCTGTTGGTTGTAATGGTTCTTCTCCTTCTTCTTTGCAGCAGCTAGCTTTGCGCTTCGGGCAGCAGCCTCAAGTGCAGCCGCTCTGGCAGCAGCATCCATCTCCTTGCTTGATTTCTTCTTCTTCATTGAAGCAACTTTTTTAATCTTCTCTTTCACATCTACGGTGGATCCTTCTTCAACCTTGCCAGTCCCAACAGTTCTGTCGGTTTTGGAGGCAGGTTCAGAGCCATTAGATTGATCCTCCTGGTCCTTGGCTTCCTTTGATGACTTGTCCTTCTTTTTCTTCTTCTTTGTGCTCTTGCTTTCTCCAGATGCAATGTCTTTCTTGTCCACCTCTGCATTATGGTCCTCCAGCTTCTTCTCTTGGGTGTCACCTGCCGTTACATATAGAGAACAAAACATTCCAAATTAAAAGGCAATAGAAGCAATTCTGGAACTGAGATTGGTTCCCTACTCGAATACTTCTGTTTTTTCCTCTTTTAATCCATCTATGGCTATAATTGGCACAATGATTTCTCTTGGAAATACCAAAAGAAAAATCTCATTCACAAATTCCATGGATACAAGAACAAAAAAAAATTTCTGTGCCATTTTTCCATGAGTAATCCTTGCACCAAACCCAGAATAAGGATAAGTAATTTTTATGAGCAATAGCTTGTCAATCTCACTGCTTCTTCATTTGGGTGCTTCAAGGGGGATTGCTAGCTAAATCTGCATCTTTTCCGTCGTACAGGCAACTTTAGGAAGTAGCTTTTAAGCAATTTGCACGTAAGCAGCAATACTATGGCTTAGTTTGGGAATACTAGTGCTTCTCAAAATCCGTTTTTCAAAGTTGCTTCTAAAAGTTGGTGTTATATTAATATTTGATAAATAAATTTTAAGAGTTACTTTAATAAATAATAAAATGTTTGGTAAAGTGGTGCTTTTCTTTTTTGTAAAAAGACTAGGTATGCTTGTAGTAAATATAATTAAGGTTATTTCGGTAATTAATGAGAGAAGCAAAAGTAGCTTTTTAAAGCATCCCTAAGGCTGCTTCCAAAAGCACCCTTATAAAAGCACAAGAAGATTATGGAAAACAGGTGCTCTAAAATTTACCTAACACCTTCAGCCACAATTTCAAAGAGAAAAAGCATAAGCAACCAACGAACAGTAATACCAAACTGGCCCTAAACCCATATGAAGTAAAGGAAGTAACTTGACCACAAAACCAATTATAAGCAAGGAAGATGCAGAAATACATCTGAAGGAAAAAACGAGTAAAAGTTTGTCGATTATATTGGCAGATGAAGACACATATTGGAGTTATAGACATGTACACTCAAGCAATATAGTCTGGAAACAAATACAATGGACATATTGCACCAAGAAAGCCTGAAAACAAATACAAATGGACATCTTGCATCAAGATATATAACAACACAATACTAGGAGTACACTAAACCTAATAGAATGCAGGTTCCTCATATTTGAAAGGTCAAAAAACAAGTACAAATAGAGGAGTCATGTAAGTAGAAACATCAATCATCAGCTATATTACCAGACCCAGAAAGGAAGAGTCCAGAAATAAAATGCATACCATGGGTATGCTTGTTGAACATACATACATACATTTAAGTGAAAATGTTGCAGTTTTATGCTTTAAGGTAAGGTTCTTAGATCAGTAAGACTGATTAATTTATTAATTTTTACTAATATTTAACTATCAACATCAGTTGGAAACAACCCCTCTTTCCAGTCTCCAGAAATAAGATTGCGTACATCAAACCCTCCCACACCCGGCAATGCGGGAGTTTTGTGCATTGGATTGTCCATATATACATATATATATATACACACATATATATATACATATATATATATACACATATATATATCAACGCCAAATAAGCATTTGCTTCAAATCAAACGTACCCACAATAGTGTTCCTTGTTCTGTGGTGCTTTTTCGAAGCCTTATTCAAGATTGCTGCTGGTGATTTCATCCCATTGATAGCCAAAATAAGGATTTATCTAGCAAAGTTTTTCCTAGAACAAGATAAGTTGATGAGACAGGGATAGTCTAATATTTATTATCTCTTCCTTCTTGTTTAGCTTGCTTCAGTTTCTGTAATAACATTGTTTTCTTACTCATTACTAATTTCTCATAATGCTTCACCATCAACCTCAAACAAGTATATACTTATATCACTTTAATCTAAATGTACCCACAATAGTATTTTTTCCAAATATTTAACCAGTACATTTATATGAACTATAGTTGAAAAAAGATAAAACAGGTTACCATGGGAATCATTTTGGCCACCAGGCTCGGCTTGGGGATATCCCAGTTCAGCAAGCACAGCATCGAGCTCAGCAAGTTCCTTCTTCTTCAGTTCCTTCTTTGAGAGCTGTCTCTCTGGATCTTTACGCACCATAGAAACTTCAGCAAGCTTCTTAACAACTGGCTCCTTCTCAGCAGGAACTTTAGATTCATGCTCGTGATCTTCCTCGTTATCATCATCAACTTCATCGAGACCTTCTTCATCACTTTCACTTTCCTACACCCACAAGTAACAAAAGATCAAAGTACGGATCAGTATTATTAATAAAGTTTCAGAATTTTGTTCAAAATCTTTATTGAACTAAACCATGAAGGTTATGAAAGTAGAAAGGTAATCGGCAAACTAGTCAAAGTCACTATAATATATGCAATCACATGAAGAAGACTTGATTCGAATTGGGTTTTTAGAACATAATTTCACACTAGCAGCAAAATTCATATATACACCACCATCTGCACATGCCTAACCCAAAACCCTAGCTTCATACCTAGACAATGGAAACTTCAAACAAAGAGGAACTGAGATGAAATGGTTGCACGTATATGTTCAATAGTAAGTAAGAATGTGTATTCCACAAATTATCCAACCCCATTCCACAGACACAGCAGGAGACCATGTAGAGCACATTCTCCTAAACAAACAGCAGCCTTTTGGTAGCTTCTCACACAACGACTCACCAATCAGCATGCCAACTCAAACAGATATGCATGTGTAAATTACTTCTATGGTAGGGTCTCAAAGATTTATTGTAATCACATAGTTAATTTTTTTTAAAGCAACACCTTATAATCAAATATTATAACTCCGTATTGTTATTCCATTCAGATATACCAAAGCATATAGAGCCTTGCATATAATTTTAAAAGGGAATGTTATAATTAAAAGAAAATAGAATGCAACCAGTTAAAATAGCAACAGAAGCTACAGAAGAAAGAGAGCATGCGCAACCTCCCAATTTACCTCTAGAATTACAAACCAGCTACTATGTGTAATGCCTAAAGAATGGTTTTGTATAGCTAATGGATACAGGGAAAGCAATTTTTTATTTAGAGAAAAAAGAAGAAGAAAAAAAACCTGTTTCAGATTTGTTGAGAGAAATTTAATCACACAACTCTTGATTGCTAGTAGTCTTACCGAACAACTAGCTCCCAAACCCCAAGAGAAGGAAAGCAAGAGCAACTTCATTCAGAAAGATAATGGGAACCAAAAGAAAAAAAGGGTATCAAATAATTTGGTAGATAACAACACAAATTTCTACAATTAAAACACGTGGATTCATTGTGGCCATCATTGCATGCATCAATAAAGTGTAGGATAAAAATCAAACTACTCTGCAATTACTGTAGTGATCAAATCAAACATAAACTACAAACCACAAACCCTGCCAAGAAAAGTCAGCTTGCAGAAGAAAAGGTATTCAAGTTCATGCATATATTATGAGTGCCGGATATCTTGAAGGAAAAAAATCCAGGCATCCTATGGTTGCATAGATGAAGTGTGGGATTATTAAACTAATAGGTAGAGCAATGATAAATTCAAGAACCAAAAACCTTGCAATTAAAGAAAAACCAGGTGTTCCATCCATACTAGAAATAAACCAGACTTTTCTCCCATTGTCCATTTCCCAGTTCAAAAATAGAATCATAAAAGAGCCTGTCCTATCAAAAAACAGAAATTAAAAAAGAAAAGGGGGGTATTCAGATCCATGCATACAACTTACAGCTAACAACATGTGCAAGATGAGCATTTGCATTCAGTATATCTGCTAATGATACCCATTCTATATTTTGTATTTGGTATCATTGTTACTACACTGATATCTTACAACTTTCTTTATAGGCGCATACTCCTATATTAATTATTCCGTGCATGTGAGCATTATCGACCCCAATTTGCAATGTCGAATTCATAGAATCTAAACCTGCTCTCAACAGCTTGATATCTTTAACTACCGTCTGCCCCACATTGCTAACTCAGGTCATGAAAGGAATTCCATACTCGAAATAAATTACATTTTCCATAATCAGCAAATGATGTACCAAAATCAACACTACTAAATACCATTAATCTATTCATTTCAGTAATATGGATGCTAAAGACAGACAGGCCAACCTATGGCATTGCATATATGTCTAGCAATAACAGCAGAATAACAAGTAAGTAAAACATGTGGGAATTGAGTACAACAAGAAGGATCACCGAGCTGCAATTAGACAAACTCAATGGAAGAGTTTAGTAGACACTAGTACCCAATACACTAACCAACGGTACCAACCAGCTTATATGCTGCTTTCCCGACATAAAC
The DNA here is from genome assembly GCA_001753735.1 of Embelia ribes. NCBI lineage: Eukaryota > Viridiplantae > Streptophyta > Magnoliopsida > Ericales > Primulaceae > Embelia > Embelia ribes. The sequence continues at coordinate 1,725 of MKEJ01049044.1, read as the reverse complement.
CTTCAAACACAGAAAGTTTCATGGGAAACTCACTAGGAAATCTAGACGCATAAAGATAAGTCTTACAAGCTGCAGTATCCTCTTAAAATGAAAAAAAGATCAGATACCACAAACTATCCAAACATACAAATTCATCATTCAAGCAATCGGCAAATTAGAAAATCTACAACCACATAAATGATCTGTATATGAAATATATCCCCAATGGTAAAATAGTACACAAAATAGAAATTCTCCCACCCTCCTCATTTTAAAAGATTCTCATCCTAAATCTTCAAAGTCTATTAACAATTTTTCCCAAGGTTGGAAGCAACAATAAAGGGCCACCAAGGCAGAAAACCGTCACATAAATGAATATTTAGCAACACCAAAACATATAAAAGAATCTAGTGACATTAAAAGAAAGAAACCAGCATACAAAACCTGATATTTTCAGTGGCTAATACTGCATGCTGAAGGGTTTGAGTCGAACCAAATCATTAAAAGGTAACTAGAGTCACCAGGCTTTCCGTTCATCCATTAAACGACACAATCATTTATAGCGGCACTTTAAAACAGCTGGCAATCCTCATAAACATTCAATAAATGTCAACATATGCCAAAACACACAAGTGCACTGAAATTTAATAGCATTACACCATATACTTGTTACAAAACCATTAAGTTAAGACATTCTTTTCACCTCTATGGGAGTCGGGTTCTCCTTGACCACAATCTCCGAATCCTCACCAGCCCAACCAGCCTGAGGTGGCGCTGTGGTGGCATAGTAATCGTCATCATCCTCGTCGTCCACATCAGCCCATGATTTCACCGTGAGCGGAGCCGGGGCCCAGTAAACCTCGGGCTTAGCAGGCTCCCTCTTCTCTTGCTTCTTCTTTGACCCGCTTTTCGACGACTCGGACCCCTTCTTCTTCCTCCTCAAGCTCCCGAGGGCCGCAAATACATTGTTGCTATTCAACACCACAGATTCATCCTTCCTACTTCCACCCCCCACCATTCTCAACAGAGTCTAAATTTGATATAAATATATATTTATATATCTCTCTCTCTGTATCTAGTTGTACAAAGCTGAAAGCAGAAACTAGAAATTATTAACGAAATCGTCGAATAGGATTTCAAGATTTGCAAAGATCAGGAACAAACAAAGATCTTTGCTTTAGCTAATCAACCACACAGATACATATAATATATATATATATATATATATATATATCGATATATATTCAAAAGAACGCCCAAACCCACAAAGAAGATCAATTATGAATCCGAACTAAATGTTTTATGGCTAATCCATATGGAAATTGCAAAGATCGACGATAGAATTAAGGAAATTGAAGGGATTTTATTAGTTTTCTCACAGGAAATTGAATTTCGGGTAATAAATTGAGAGTACGGGTAAACTGTGGGTTTAATAATCTGGAGAACTGGATTGCAAGGGAGAGAGAGAGAGAGAGAGAGACGGTCAATACAGAGATACAAAGTAGAGATATGGGAATTTTAGGGTTTGGATGAGAGAGAAGATTGTGCTCATGTATTCGCGTTTCTTTCTATATATATTTTTTTTAGTCCGTCACACCGCACAATTTCTATTTTAAAAAAATAATAAAAAATTTATTTTACAAAAATATTTTTATTTATTTTAAATGTTAGCATTAATTAGGAGTATTATAAAAAATAGAGTAAAAATATTTTAAATTACAACAATATTAATTGTTTTTTCTTAAT